>VZTU01007093.1:0-17952 GCA_013400835.1 Zapornia atra
ACCTGTCAGCCTCACTTCTGTGCGTGGAAACAGATCCTTCTAAAAGCTATGCTAAGGCACGTAGAGGACAGGGAGGTGATTTGAGATAGCCAGCATGACTTCACCAAGAGCAAGTCCTGCCTAACCAACATAGTGGCTTTCTACAATGGGGTGACTACATCAGTGAACAAAGGAAGAGCAATGAAAGTCATATATCTGGACTTCTGCAAGACCTTTGACACAGTCCCCCACAACATCTTTCTAAGTTGAAGAGATATGGATTTGATGGGTAGTCTGTCCAGTGGATAAGTAACTGGCTGGGTGGTCACATCCACAGTGTGATGGTCAACAGCTCAATGACCAGATGGAGAGAAGTAACAAGTGGTGACCCTCAAGGATCCATGCTGGGACCAGTGTTGTTTAATATCTTCATCAATTACATAGGCAGTGGAATAGAGTGCATCCTCAGCAAATTTGCAGATGACACCAAACTGAGCGGTGCCATAAACATGCCAGAGGGATGGTTTGTCATCTAGAAGGACAAGCTAGACAGGTGGACCTATGCACCTCTTGAAGTTCAACAAGGNTGAAGTTCAACAAGGACAAGTGCAAGTCCTGCATTTGTGTCTGGACAATCCTCATTATCAATACAGCCTGGGGGGAGGATGAGATAGAAAGCAGCCGTGCGGACAAGGACTAGGGGGTACTGATGGACAAAAAGCCAGTAATGTACACTCACAGCCGAGAAGGCCAATTGCAACGTGGGTTGCATCAAAAGAAGTGTGGCCAGCAGATCAAGAGAGGTGATTCTCCCCTCTACTCTGCTCTGGTGAGACCCAACGTGGAGTACTGCATCCAGCTCTGGAGCCCTCAACACAAGATGAACATGGACCTCTTGGAACCTGTCCAGAGGAGGGCCATGAGGATGATCAGAGGACTGGAGCACCTCTCCTATGAAGACAGGCTGAGAGAGTTGTGCTGGTTCAGCCTGAAGAAGAAAAGGCTCAGGGGAGACCATGTAGTGGCTTTCCAGTACTTGAAGGGGACCTACTGTAAAGCTGGGGAAGGACTGTTCCCAAGGATATGTAGCAATAGGACAAGGGGCAAGGGTTTTAAACTAGAGCAGGGTAATTTTAGATTAGGAAGAAGTTCTTCTCTATGAGGGTGATGAGACACTGAACAGGTTACTGAGAGAGGTGGTTGAGACACCATGGCCTTCTAATGTCCCTTCCAACCTTCCATAGAATTCTATGATTACCTCTATTTGAGGAAAAACTGAGAAATGTATGAATCAACAGTATGCAAAGCCAGATTACAGTTGCACTATAGGTGCAGAAATTCACTTCAAAATGATCAAAGAGAAATATACAGAAACATTTAAGTAAATGAAACATTCCTTACCATATTTGATACTGCTGTTACTGCTGTTTGCCATGTATCAGTAATAAGATTTGCATCTTTCGAGAAAGTGGCCACTTCATTTTCAGAACTCTCATCCTTAGTACTCTTTGGAAGAGTTCCCTTGCTTTTTGACTTGGCATTATTTATTTCTGGTGAAGGCAGTTTCCAAGAAACCAGAGGTATCCTGAATAATAAAATATAAGGCATAATTCACACCCTCTTTTATAAAAGGTCTTAATTTATAACTCAATTGGAGCATATGTTAAGAGAACAAGAATGCTATTTTCAAGATTTGTCATAGCAATAGAAAAGGGATGAGTTTTCTTTATGACCAAAAGCAGTGAAACATATGGATTACAAGAAAACTGTCTAGTTTAACTACAGAAGCTAAGGAATGACAATAGATTGATAAAACCATGTCTAATTATCTCTTGATATATTCCACATGGGTAGAAGCATAGCCTCATTACTCAGTTTCTAAATGAACTGCAAGCATTTTAAAGAAAGCAGGTGTCATTATTGACAGCATTTTTGATATTGTGAAATAATTTTATGGTAATCCTCACCTTTTAATATGACATTCAGTGCATCTTTTTAGGCTGCTTTGATTTATATTTATGATTACTTAACTCATTTCATTAGCTTTGCTAGTGAAAATTTTAAACCTGTAAACATTTTGTTATAATACATAACTTAGTGATGTGATGATGGTAGTGGAAATATTCAGCAACAATAAGAAGTAGGAAACATTAGGGAAGTAGGAAACAATTCTGTAGAAGATTTCTAAGACAGTTCCTAAAATGGTTTATAATTCAGAGATGCATTAGTGAAAATTATATAAGTAAAACCATAAAAAATGAGGAATAAATTAAACCTATAAGATGATTCAAGATTCATCATTTGACTGTAATCCCTAATTAAAAATTCTTATTTCCCTATCCTTTGAAATATGCACACATATTTTTTCACAAAGCTATCAGAACATTGTATTTGTTAATATTTATATAATTTAATAATGCATTTCTACCTTCTTGATTTGTTTTGATCTTCTTTCTGCTCTACATCAATAATACCTAACAATGGGATTCTAGTAAAATCTTGACTGCCATCTGGGATTTTTCCTTCCATTGCCCTATAATAGTCATGAAGAAGTCTCTTTGTATCTTGGAAACGATCCACTTCAACCTCAAGAAGAAAGGACAGAAAGATTGCAATTTAGAACTGAATGAATTTCTGTTACATATAAATAGATGAGGACAGAAGCAATTCTAAAACCTAAGAGTTTAAAGGAGAGAAAAAGCATCATATTTATTTGAAAATTTATAGTGTATTCAATACTTGTACTTGCACATATAATGTCTTCACAAAATAAGGTTTGATGCATTAAATTATGGGGATCTTTTGATCAAAATAAATACAATCTTTAGTGGCATAAAATGAGTTAAAATGTGAGGAAAATTTTTAAAAGCCATATAGTTTTTCCAGACCAAAGAAATCAACAGACTTTGCACACCTTTGAAGACCTTTTTGTGTGAAACATCTTGGAAGAAATCAAGTAAGATTCAAAAAACATGTAACACCTGTCATGTTTTGATTTATTGATACAGCATGGTGTTAGTTCCTAACTGACAAAACAGTACTAAATATTCATGGGAAAATGCATGAAACCACATTCACAAAACGAAGGATGAGACCTTTGTGGTGTAAACCATCACTTATCCATAAGTTAGGGAGAAAATACCTTCTAGTGCAACAGCGTGTACACAGAAAAGGGGAAAGAAATCTGATAAACGGCATTTATACAAATCTACATGTTTATGCTGTAAGAGAGCCACCTGGGGAATATATGTAACTTCCCACAGAAAAACCCACAGAGAGAGAGCTCAAGACCAAAGAAGCCTATTTTTGGCTGCTTCTCAAAGCAAACCATAACATCAATATATTTTTAGTTCTTTAGTTGTAGCATTAATAATTCACTTAGTTTGAGGACATACTAAGTATAGAAAGGAAAATGGTTTACTTCACCTTTTTCTTCAGGAAAATAAAAAATTATATGTTAAATAAATGTATTTGTAGTTTTAAGTGGCTATTCTCCATATCCAAACAAGACAGATCAAATGAGATTCATAGTGAATCTCTTCTGGACTGCATGATATATGTCCATGAAATTCTGCTAGAAGAGAATTAGGATTGTTATATTATATGTGAATACAAAAGGAGCAGTGTTACTTTGTGTCCCTAATGCCTGTAATTCAAGACATATTCTTAAAATACTCAGTCCTATAGATATCCTAATAACAGGATAAATATAGTTCAGTTAGTCAGCAGTATTTGACATTTCAACCTCTCTTTCTAGTCAGTGATCTTAAGTCTTTATTTAGGGCATTATTATTATCCTGGGTCTTCTTCCATGGTATCTAGTTTGCTCTGGTGGGTGTTATTGCCTTCCTATGCATCACTCACACCAGTGAGGAGAGAGTGATTTCACGTCCTGTGTGGCCCAAAATGCTTATTTGGCTCAGTATTTCATTATGAGGTATTTCAGGGCCATTCAGGGCCAATGGGATCCTGGGATGCATCAGGAAGAGTGTGTCCAGCAGGTTGAAGGAGGTGATCCTCCCCCTCTACTGTGCCTTGGTCAGGCCCCACCTGGAGTATTGGGTCCAGTTCTGGACTCCCTGGGATAAAAAAGACAGGGACCTCCTTGAGAGAGTCCAGAGAAGGGCTACGAAGATGATTAAGGGGCTGGAATATCTCCCGTATGAGGACAGGCTGAGTGAGCTGGGAATGTTCAGTCTGGAGAAAAGAAGACTGGGGGGGACATAATTAATATTTATAAATATCTTAAGCATGGGATGCAGGGGGAAATGGCCAGCCCCTTTTCAGTGGTCTGTGGGAACAGGACAAAGGGCCATGGCTGCAAATTGGAGCACAGGAAGTTCCACACCAACATGCGGAAGAACTTTTTCACAGTGAGGGTGACAGAGCCCTGGGACAGGCTGCCCAGGGAGGTGGTGGAGTCTCCATCTTTGGAGACATTCGAGACCCATCTAGGCGCCTGTCTGTGCAATATGAGCTGGGGAGCTGCTTTGGCAGGGGGGTTAGACCTGATGATCTCTCGAGGTCCCTTCCAACCCCTACGATTCTGTGATTCTGTGATTATTTACACTCTTCAGAAACAGACTTAATTTCTTTGCCATACACTTGAATTACCACAACACTCATATGAGATAAGAGAGTAGTTCCCTTGTTTATTAAGCATATAAAAATAACAGAGAATTAAAGGACAGGAAGCCCATTCTAAGCTGTTAAAACCTGATTTTTGAGCAAAATTAGCATCATATGGCATGTGTATAAAGTATTGTTTCCATTGTCTCCTTTAGAGCTGCTAAAAGCTGTCACAGAAAGGGCACTCATTTTACAGAAAAGCCTGTCTAATCCAGTCTATTCCATTCCAGTTCAGCCCTAAATCAAATTTATACACATATAACAGCAGTCACTGAGAAATCTTTCTTTATTTCAGGAACTGAAGTAATTAATGTTTAGGCTGAATAAAAGGAAAGGCTTAATTTGGCAAGGAGAGAACCAACTAATTGAAAATGGTTGTTTGAAAATGTTAAAGCTAGATTTGTTATATCTGAGTCATATTTGAATGGATTTTCTCTAGTGCAACAAATGGCACACATCCTTAAAGACATTCTTTGTCTTTCTGTGGGGTTTTTTTCAATCTGAATCTAAAATTTCAATCCACACTCAACTTTAACAGCAAGTGGGTCTATAGCAGCAATTATGCAATTTGTAAATTAAGAGCATGTGTCAATATGATTACAGGATAAGCAGCTCTGTTTGTAACATTTCTGTTACAAAATACAGATGATTCACTGAATTGCTGAAATTGCAAAAAGTAACACTATGCACTACAGATGAAAGTATGAGGGGTTGGACTGTAACACCGGTATTTTTCTTAACATTTTCTTTCTATTTTCTGTCTGCCAAACAGTTACCTGTATGGAATCTCTCCTACTTTCTGTCTCTTAACTTTCTAGATAAATTAAGACATAAACATTTGTTTATCTAATTCTCAACCCCTCACTTATTTGAGCCAACCACATGAAATTCCTCTGAGGCTTATTGTCCTCCAAATCTAATTCATTGTTCCCTTCAATTGCTCTGTAGTATATCCATACCTGCATAAGTGAAAAGAAATGGTTCATTGCAATCCCTCTATGATCTGGTAACCAGCCATCATTCATTATATCAGTACGTTCCTGCTCTGCTTCTTCCCTTCTGTTATCACAGATATCCCAGAGAAGATCTCTTAGATCCTACAACAAAATCAAATAGGAGCAACAACTATGAAAGAGATGTATGACCTGAATGTGTAGGCTGCCTTGCTTTCTTCAGGCAGAAAAGACCTAAGCTAGACAAAGATATAAGAATACAAACAGTTAAGGAACCACCTTCACCAGCAACTTCCCACTTGAATGCTTTGCTACACTTGAAAGCAGAATACTCTAAGGGAATGTGCACTATGAAAAAGTCTGAGAAAATTATGTCAGAGTTCAAATATTCTTCCGATTTGGATAGCTCCATGCCATTTTCCTTTAACATTCTTTATAAGTAAGGACTAGACTTACTAAGCATATGACGTGGATGCAAAGCCTCTGTTCCCATTGCCGTATCTGCATGCAAACAGTGTAACAGACCTCTGTGTAGTGAAAGGCAATGGAAAGAGAAGAGTGCTGTTAAATGTGGGCTGAGTTAGGCTATGATGAGCTGTCTCTCGGACTCCAAACAGTTCTACCCCACCTGACCTATCTGGGGATAAAAAGGTGTTCCAGATTAACAGCCTCGGAATGAGGAGCTTAGATTTCATGTGATAAGTGATTCCACATTCACCAGGTTTAGGTCTGAGCCTAGTATGTCAGACCCCGTTTGTCTCCCTTTGTCCAAAGACTTCAGACAAATCCAGTAGTCCTCTGTTGGACAAAAGCCACAGTGAAGCTGAAAAATGAGTAAATGAGTAGTCCTTAAACTACTTAACACATCAGTGATAGCATAGATAGCCAAGGGGAAGGCTACCTTCCTTATTACCATATATCATTTATGTGAAACCTAAATGACTGTCAAGATTAGTTAGAATGTGATAGAAATGTCCAAATATATCAGTAAAATCTCTGAAAACCATAAAATGTAAAGAAAGATAAAGCAAAGAAACATTTATTTCACAACATGCCAGAATACCACACTTTAACCTAAAAAAAAGCAAACAAGACATATGAAAGATATGGCCAAAATACAGAGAAATAATTGTAAAAAACACTTTATGTACAAAAGGAAGTGAAATACTTTAGGAGGAGTGGTAAAAAAAAAAACCAAAAAACATCCACATCACATTGAGTTTGTATACAATGAGACAAGACCTTAGGATAGTTTGTAACTTTTGCTGTTTACTCACAGTAACTCTTTGGTGCAGCTCTGCTTTTGTTTCCTCATCTTCTCGCAGATCATCAGCAAGTGAATTAAAATCTGATTGCCACTGAGACACAAACTCCTGCTTATGATCTGGATGCTTCAAATAATCTCGGAATTTACTTCTGCGAATTATGGTTAAAATAATTTTTTTGTTCAATACTACAGCAAAAATACAAAATACTAATATTTAAGTAATAAGCTATTATTTCTACTTACCTAACATCTGCTAAGTAATAAATCACAGAGTGCTCTTCATCCCTTAGACATCTAAGTATCGTTTTGATGGTATTCACATATGCTTTTCCTACCATTTCCCAGTAAGGTACTAAAATACCAGGTATCTCCTGTGAATTTTTTAAGATATAAAAATTACCCGATATACAACTATTTAGCTGTAGCATTAGCAAATGTAAGAAAGATTCTTATATTAAATCACATTCCTCATTATAGACACTAGGAATTTACAGTTTATCCTGTGTATTTCTTTGGAAAACAAGTGCTCACGTATTCAAAATTAATGGGAAATTCCATCAGAATACTCCAGTATTCGTGGATATACTAATATATGAAGTGAATATACTCAGTGAGTACTTAAGTATCAAAATTTGGTGTTACACAACTGTTCAAGCTGGTAAAAATCTGAGGTGTTTAGTGTTGCAAAAGTGACATTTGACTGACTTTTATGAAATGCAAAATAAAGCCCACAGCCAGAGGATACCGCATGTGCAACTTAACTGCAGTCATAAAGGCAAAATAGGTAAATATTAGGAATGGAATTATGGAACAAAGTATAAAGCATCATTATGCACCTTTCAGATCTATATCTTATATACTCAATTATCTGTATCTCAAAAAAAGCAGTCCCACCTCAAAACTTTTACAGTATAACTGGAAGAGACAGACAGAAAGGCAGGAATCACAACTGAACACATGAACTGCTCCAACGGAGGAGAGTCAAACAGATTATGACTGAATTGGAGAAGCAAAGCAACATTTAGCAAAATGAAGATGTAATAGATACCTAAACACATCTGAAACATGTCCAATATAGAATTATTAGTCATTGAATCTCACAATACAAGAACTAGGGGCACCAAATGACACAATCAAACAGCAGGTTTAAAGCAGAGACAGAAATATTTTTTCAGAATGTGCACACTTATACAGGCTCTATCACAGACATCAAAATGTTAACTGCTTCAAAAAAAGCAAATAGAAATAATCATGAAAGAAAAGTATATTGAGGGCTACTAAATACAAAATTACAGATAAAAAGTCATCTGAGAAAACCCCTAAATTTCAGATCAGTGGAAACTAGGAAGATGTTCACAGGGAAAAATGTTAGAAAAAAGTATCCTATGAGAAAGATCAGTGCACGCTCTGCCCATTCTTGCATTCTTTCTATGGGATCCACACCTGGCCCTTGTCAGAGAAATGAAATTGGCCTAGTAAGTCTATAGTAGTGTTTCATCATATTAAAAAGTATTATTATGATATGATATTCTTCATTAGCATTGTGAAGAATTTAGAAAATCAAAACAAAATTTTTCAGGTTTTTTATATCTTTTAATAGCAGCTGCTATCTGTATTTTGAAATATTGAAGAAAATAACGTGTGATGAGACAAAAGATAGTAAAATACATACTCTGGTATGTAAGACTTCTAATCATGAATGAATGTACCTTGGGAAGTGGTTCATTTACATAAATCCATTCATCTGATCCTGGTTCAATTGGTGGTGGTGTCACAGGATTGTGAGGAATCAGATCTTTATGTATAACTTTTAAAAGCTTTTTTCCTGTTGAGTTTTCTTGAGTAGACCCTGTTCATACATACATTTATTACATTCAATGCATATTAAGTATCAATAAACAGAACTAGACATCTATGGTACTCTCACAAGTTCAAATAATGGAACGGATGCAATATTTCATTACTTAGATGTGCATAAAAATATACTAATCAAATCATTGATGCAATAGCTATAAAATCATTTTCCAGTTAAAATTATTTTGCAGGACTGATACTTTATAAGTCCATCACTGTGAGAGAAACAAGATGATAATGAATTACCACCTCTGCATATAAAACAAATTCTTTACCAGGTAAACCAAGGCTAATGCTGTTGACATAATTCAGAAATTCATTACAGCTATAACAATTTCAAGGACTCCCTGCCTAATTGAAGAACCATCGCAAACACATCATCCACACCAGACTTGGTAAAGAGTGATCAAGAAAAACAAGCATTGAAAAAGAGAAATTGAGCTAAATCTGGCCTAATATGGAAAATACATCTTACTCTGGGGAGAAGCAAAGAAGTACAAAATATGATCAGAAGGTTGGAGCACCTCTCCTATGAATACAGATTGAGATAGCTGGGCTTATTCAGCCTGGAGAAGTGAAAGCTCTAGGGAGACATTATTGCAGCCTGCCAGTACCTGAAGGGGCCTACAGGAAATCTGGAGAGAGACTGTTTACAAGTGCGTGTAGTGATAAGACAAGGAGAAATGGCCTAAAACTAAACGAGGGAAGATTTAGATTTAGATTAGATATTTAGGAAGAAATTCTTCCCTGGGAGAGTGGTGAGGCCCTGGCACAGGCTGCCCAGAGAAGCTGTGGCTCTCCCCTCTCTGGCAGTGTTCAAGGCCAGGTTGGATGGGGCTTTGGGCAATGTGGTCTGGTGGAGGGTGTCCCTGCCCATGGCAGAGAGGTGGGACTAGATGATCTTTGATGTCCTTTCCAACACTAACCATTCTATGGTTCTGTGATGAACGGGAAAGAAAAGATCATGTAGTAGAGGAAGAAACAAATGAAAAACAAACTCTGATAACTAGTATTATGACAAAAAAATAATATTTTTAGCAGCTTCAGGGCATAATTCCACCCTAGGAGCTGAACCAACTTCTGGAATGAAATCACCAGATCAGAAGGATCCTACAAATAGATTTTAAAATTAACATTAATTAACTGCTTAGACTCAGGCACATGAATTCTGGCCAGTTTTGCTGTGGATTTGAAAATGTTCAAAGAAAATAAATAGGCTTACATTAAATCACTGTTGTAACAGTCTTGTCTTCTTGTTTGAAAGAAGCTTAAAGTTTTAAGAATAGATATGTTTTGGGTTTTGTGACAAATCTGCCTCTAAAAACCACTGTCTTTCTGGGTGCTCCAACGAAAAAACTGCTATCATTTCCCTTATTTAAGTTCATAAAAAGAACAAAACTGTTGGCCACACAAAATATTCGAACAGCTTCAGCTTCTGACAAATATTTGAGAACCAGTTTCTGGATGCTGCTTTCCACATCACTCCCAGTATGCTACTGAGGTCTGAGAAACACACATTCTCATACCTCTCTTCTCTTTATAATAGCCTAATAGTAAAGGATAGCTTGGAATGTATCAACATAAATATGAAACTAGACATTATTAACTGACCACAGGGATTATTTCTCCATGGGGACTAAGTAGTCCTTACAGTACTTCTACAAGACAGATGGAGTCTAAACAGAAAATCTGAACTCCATTTGCATCAATAGGAAATTTGCCATTGACTCCAGAAGTGCTTGTATCAAGCTGTGTTTCAACCGGGCAGTTCTCTGAAAACACTCCATCCAATTTTCTGTCAGGTGTGGTATTCCCAAGAAGTTTTCATGAACTGGAAATCTGTGCAGGAGCAGTGGTCTGAAGTTTTACTGTTAAGACTGTTTTTCAAGCTAATAGTGTTGTTTTAATTATTATTTGAAGTGGGGGGTTTTGACAGTAGAAGACACATCAAGACCTTCTAATAATTATGAAGAAAAAAGCCCTAGCTATTCAGAAGTCTGCTAATTCCAGTTTGCTTAGTGCATCTTTTCCAATGGATACTTCACCTTTTTCCTTGTTTATTTTAAAATATTCTTTCCTTTTGGGTGATTAAGAGTAAAAATGGAATAAAGATGCACCAAAACACATGTCAAAACACTCTGGATTATCTATGTTTTTAGAGCTACTGATGATAAAGGAATATGCCTTTATAATGACACGTTAGTCTTTCTTATACCATTATACTATCCCATATGAAGATGGGAAGATGCTGGATGTAATATTTAAGCCAGGAGGAAAGGACTCAAATTTAATAATCCTTTACTTCACAGAATTTAAATAAATCTAACTGGAACTTTTAAATATTTTAAAACTTTTTCCTCAAGTGTTCTTCACAATTACATGAAATTAGTCCCTATCTTCTGAAAATGTAAAAACATAACAGAAAAGTTCACAGTTCAGGTGCAGGCATGACTAACTCGCACATCCCCAAAGTCTTGCAAGGCCAGTGAAAATGTCATACAGTTTTACATATTAATTATTAGTGCTAATGATAAAGAAAAAAAGTCTTTTCTCACTGAATTCTAAAAAGTAATAATAGGAACCTTACTTCTCTTCTGGTTTTTGGCAATTCCTTCCATTATAATTTCCTGCACCGTTTCACACACCAGATGTTCTTCTCTCTCTGCATTGACTTTCACTAGAATATTTTGGTGAATTGAAAACCACTTCTCTAATTTAGGCCATGTGTCTAGAAACCCTGAAATTCTACAAAAATCATATTAATAAATAATATATAACCTCATGAAAATGAAAACATTTTCCAAAATTAATAAAAAGAAAAAGCTGAATATCTAGTTTAATTCTAAAACAACTCCATCCAATATTTTTTGCAAAATAATACTGCATCCACATCAACTTTTTCAACACAGGAAAAATTTAAAAATCCTACCATTAACTAGTCTTACCTTTCTTTTCATAAATTCAACCTACTTTCTTATACCACAACTAAAACAATAAAAATCAATAATACATTAGTCTAAAATAGTTAATGGCATTAACATACAGAAACAAAAACTGTTAATTTTTCACTTTACATAAAGTTAAACATCTAAATGATTCAATACAAATTCAAAACTATTTATGTTTTATAGATGTAGAAGTGGAAGATACCATTCTAGAAAATAAATAATGCAATTCAAGTGCATTTCACTCAGACACAAGATGTATGACATACCTCAGATATATGTATGTATCTGAGTTATACACACACACACTTATTTATATGATGCATATGGTAGATGCCATATATATCTGAAAGAAAAATTCTATAAAGTAGACCTTTACCTTGGAAAAGCAAAACACACTAATTCTTATTTTCTAGGACAATTTACATCATGCAAAAAATGAAAGTACTTAATGAAAACTTGACATTAAGCATGTCAGTACTACCATGGATCCCTTATGAGATTCAGATTAATTACATGCCCAAACATCACGCTGAAACAACTATTTTATACTTCATAATAACATACCTATGCAGCACCTGGTCCCTGGCTAAGCCAATCTTCTCTTCTAGGATTTCAGCATCTGAGTTTTGATTGCTGCTCCTCTGTTCAGTTTGAGATGACTTGGAGTTATCTGCTGTGTGGAAAACAGTGTACATGAGCATATACTGAAAAAGACAATTATGCAGGTAGTTATTTGCCCTACATAAGTTAATTACTAAAAGAAAAAGTCATGTTCCATGAATTGGGTGCCAAACTTCCTATAAGAAAGGAAAAGTCAGAGAAAATCATGGAAATACAAAATTTTATCTGGAGAGGTCCTGAAGGTCCTGTCTCTTCTGTTTAAATGCAGAGCCAATTATAGCACTAATATTTCCTGGTGGATGCTTTGCAGTCAGCAAAATCTCCAGTTGTAGAGAGGCAGCATTCCTGTGGGCAGACTATTTCAGGCTTATCTATTCTAACAGCTCAAAGGTATTTTCCCAGTCTAATCTGAATCTTCTTTGAAGTAACTACTCCTTTTCACAAAAATGGACTTCCACAGCATGGAAAGACAAGGTAATCTCTATCTCTCTCCTTTACCTGATTAGAAATAACCTGGTTTTTACAGATTCCTGATTTTTTTAATTGTTCTTTTAATTTTTTATCACCACATTACATCTATGAAATAAATTCTGATTGGATTTCTGAGTTTACATGAAGTATTATCACATTTTCTAAGTGCCTTGGCAACCCAAGGTCTTTAATAAATTAACAACTGTAACTGTCTATATGTTTATAATCACTGCACAGTTAGCAGAGGTTCTAATGATTTTGCCTGTCCTCACCCCTAACAATATATAAAGCTAAAGGTAAATGGTGCTTTAGTACAAACCATGTGCCATGAAAGTGCTATGCAGTGAAAGCAATGAAGAGGAATCCCCTTATATTCCAGACAAAATGATCGATATTCAGGAAAAGAAATTATATTTTGCCAAGGTGAGTAAGGGCAAATAAAAATGTGCAGTCAGGAAGTGACCTCAAGAAGCCTTTGATGCCTTTGCCATTTTTGGTCAAAACTGATTGTTCACTAGCCAACTAAAGAAAGAGAGTAATCAACAGGAAATGAATGCTGGAATGTCCCTTCATTTATCCTTTCCTTCACCTTTTTCCTGGTGAAAAAATGTGTCTCCTGGAGAAAAAATACTGTTCACACATACTTAGTTGCAACGAAGCATACTTCTGCATCTGTTGTAACTCGTGGTTTTTTCCAACTGCTGGTTTATGTGATATATAACACCAGCCACTGTGCTATCTCAGCTCCAGTGAGAATACAGTACAAATACAGACAAGCATATACACATGCCCTTGCATGCTTCTTACCTGCCTTTGACTGAAAGAAATAAAAGTATTCGAAATAATCCAGAAGGATTCAAGGTGATAATGCACAATTAATGAAACTGATACTGTGAGATGCAGAGAAATTGTGCAATAATGCATTTTGCTCCAGTAAGTACAACTTGCAGGTATATATGATTAATAATATTTGGGATTAATGTGTTACTCATACCTGGTCATGTACTGGGTGACATGACATGGCAGTACATGCTGTCATGTACTTGACAGCAAAAGATAGAAGGGGCCTTAAAAATGGAAAAGGTGGTTGTCAAGAAATCTCAACAATTTCTAATTTTGTAATTGTCAGAAGAAAATATGGGTATTATATATTTTAGTATTTTTTATTCAAATGTGTAACTTTTTATTATCTTGCAAGGGATTCACAATTTGGTTATTTCAGTATTACAAAAATCTTTACATTACCCATACATCAGAATCTGCTTGTCATTTCACTTTGTTAAAAGTGGTTGGAAACTTACACTTCAGGTTAGCCAGACGTTTCAGTACCATGGTGTCTGAAATATCCAGTAATATAGAAACATCAAATGCAGTTGAGGTAACAGAAGGCTTGTTAGGGACTCTGGGATCTGCAACAAGTGAGAGCTTTCCAGGACCTGAATCTTTTGCTTCTGAATGAAATCCTGTGTAGGCTTTTTCAAATAGCTTTGCCTGTTTAACTGTCATTGGAAACCCATCCAAAATCCACCCCTTCTCTGGTGGTGTTTGACTTAAAAGTAAATAAAAGAACCAGAATTAGACTGTGAATTGAGAGCATAATAATAACACCTAAACAAGAGCTTGCCCTTGTTTTCAAGCAGTCTTTCACTCTGAATTCAGTATATTAAACATCCTTATGAACACAGAATATGACAGACATAATTAGAACTTAAACTGTAAAGCAAAGGATTTTAAACCAGAAAAATAACATCAAGCCTAACTAAAACAAAATCAAAATCAAACCAAATTTTGCTATCTTGTAAAACGTTTTCAAAAACAGTTTCTATAAAGACACTGATGAGTTGTATAATTTCACTATTTCTCTACTAACTTTTGCACACAAGTTGAAAATAGCAACATCTGTTTCATAATTTTAAAATATTCTAATGGGAGTAATTGTGCTCTAGCCTTGGCTAGCAATTAAGTACCATGTAGTCACTTGCTCACTACCCTAGTATGAGGGAGAGAATTGGAAGAGCGGAAGTGAGAGAACTCATAGGTTGAGATAAGATCAGTTTAATATGACACACACAAAAAAATAATAACTCCAATAATAATAGTAATAAATACACAAGTGATGAACAGCACAATTTCTCTCCACTTAAGTCGAAGCTGCATGAGACCCTTAGCTGCCACACAAGACCCCCAACCTGCCCATCCTCTCAGCCCACATGCACAAGCAAAGCAAAACAAGGAATTCATTCACCACTTGCCATCAGTAGGTGTTCAGCCATCATCCTGAAGTTGATGCTGCACAAGACCCCCAGCTGCCACAGCAGGCCCTCAGCTGGCCCCCAGCTGCCACTCAGCCCCTCAGTCCACCCCCAGTTATAAACAGCACATGATGTTTTATAGAAAGGAACATCTCTGGCCAGTTTGGTTCAGCTGTCCCAGCTGTGTCCCCTCCCAGTTTCTTGGGTCCCCCCACCTTCTCGTTGGCAGGGCAGTAGGAGAAAGTGAAGAATCCTTGACTGCTTGGCAACAACTAAAAACATCAGTGTGTTATCAACATAATTCTCATCCTAAATACAAAACACAGCACTACAACAGCTACTAGAGAGAGTATACTCTATCCCTGCTGAAACCAGGACAGTAATATTACTAAAACATGTGGGAACTTGGGTGTTAGTTGAACATCAGGGTAATTCAGACAATTTTAGGTCAAACAGAAGTAGAAAAACATAAGCAACCTAACTGCTTAAGTATGAATACTCAGATTATGAATCTCACAAAATCTAGTTTCCAACTAGTAAAAAAAAGGTATTTCTGATGGATAACAAGCCAGCAGTGTGGCCTCCTGGCCAAGGCAGCCAGTGGTACCTGGGTGCATTAAGAAGAGCATGAGCAGCAGACTGAGGGCAGTTCTCCTCCCCTCTGTTCAGCTCTGGTGAGGCAACAACCGGAGTGCTGCATTCAGTTCTGAGCTCTCCAGTTCAAGACAGACCAGGAACTACTGGAGAGAGTCCGGGGAGGGCTACAGAGATGATGAAGGGACTGAGGCATCTCTCATGTAAGAAAGGCTGAGGGCTGTTCAGCCTGGAGAAGACTCAGAGGGGACATCATTAATGCTTATAAATATTAAAGGATGGATGTCTAGAGGAAGGGCTCAGACTCTTCTAAGTGGTGCCCATCGACAGGACAAGGAGCAACGGGTACAAACTGGAACACAGGGAGTTCCACCTCAATATGAGAGAAAACTCCTTCACTGTGATGGTGACAGAGCTCTGGGACAGGCTGCCCAGAGAGGCTGTGGAGTCTCCTTCTCTGGGGAGATTCAAGGCATGCCTGGATGCAATCTGTCTATGCAACCTGCTCTAGACAACATTGCTTTAGCAGGGGGTTTGACTAGATGATCTCCAGAGGTGCCTTCCAATCTCTACTGTTCTGGGATTCTGTGAATGTGTACAAAATAGTGACATTAATTATATTTAATGACTATGTGATAGTCGTGTGTATTTCTACTTACCTTTAGTATTGTACAATAATGTCAGCATAAATTAAGACTAGAAAGTACTGTTAGCATTCTACTGCTAGCATAAAATGAGCATTAACTAACTTCACTGATTAGCTCAACTTTCCAAGTAGAAGACCGCAGTGTTCCAAAATACCTTAATGAAAAGAAAAGGCTGAATCTGGATGACAACATGGATAATTATGTTCTGAATAACTTTGAGTAAAAAAAAACTACTCTATTCCATACTTTATGGCTTCCAACAGGATGTCAATTAGTAATTCATCAGGAATGCTTTTTCCTTCCTTCAAAAATTTCTGTGATGCAGCGCCAAGCTGGGCACGTACAGATAGCTGTGGAAGAGTGCAGCATAAGTGCTAAGAATGTTGACAATACTGACTGTTAAAAAAAAAGCATGATTCTACTTTATATATTATCTATTAACAATGTAAATTTGATGTTTACTGTATAACTCATTTATATTTAATACCTATTGTTATCTATTAATGACAAAGAAATTCAACTGATGTAAAAAAGGCCTAATTTCATTAAAATTCCATTTGATTTCCATCATAACACCTATGAAAATGCCAGACATATGAGGTTGAGAAACAAAGGATAGAAAGGGCAATAAATAAAAAAACTAAGTGTCCCGGTCCTAAGGTTATGCTGATTTTCATTACCATAAATCCTCTGACTGTTTCTTGTAGCAGTATTTGATTTCATTAGTCCTACAAGGATTCTTTTATATCTTAGCTTTTTAAGTATTTTGCACTGAGCAATAAAGTCAAAGAGATCACCATAGAACTAAGTATTTTTGAACATAAAGACACCTTGTCATGGTGTGAATGATCTGCTTGGCAGCAGCAAGATCAGGACTGCATTTTTCCAAAGTAAGAAATGACACAGAAAGTACCATATTTTACATAAATGTGAGATTTAACAAGAAGGTATAGAACTTTTACAATATGTACAACTGACCAACATACAGGTTTTCATAATAAACTCTTTCCATATTTCACACAGAAAACACTTGCCATGAGGTAGGTAAATTAATTCAGAAACATGAAAGGGTACAACGATTATAGTATAAACATTTTAACTAAAGCATCTTTATAAAGTAGAAGCTAGTATTGGATTACAAACCTTGGATAGGCCATCCTGATTGTTACCTGATTTCTTTTCTTGCCCAGATGGACCCTTTTTGAGAGGATGATTGCCTAAAAAAGGTACATTATAAAATTTGACCATTCTATTACCATTATATCTATTACTATATATAAATAATAAACGTATATCTCAATGTTGTTCTCTGAACAAATCAATACAGCAGGTATGTACAATCATTAGAATCAGAGAATCATTGATTAATTCAGGTTGGAAGCAACTTCTGGAGGTAACCTAGATGGAGTTTAATCTGCTCAAAGTGGCATCAGTTGAAAGGTCAGACCATGTTGCTCAGTTATTTACCCAGAATGATCTTGAAAACCTCCAAGGATGGAAACTACACTACTTCTCCAAGCAGTCTCTTTGAATACTTGATGGCTCACATGGGTAAAAGACCTTAACTCCAGCTAGAAAGTCAACAGGCTTTTACAAGTAACTCCACAACAAAAAGAGGGCTATGGAAAATGTGGGCCTGCTGAAAAAGACGTAAAAGGACTTGTTCGTGGTAAAGCAGGATCCACTTCAGTAACATTTAAGTTAACTGCAAGTGTACAAATCCACAGGGCCTGATGG
>VZTU01007094.1:698-63289 GCA_013400835.1 Zapornia atra
GGTTGGCGGCCCTGCCTGTGGCAGGGGGGTTGGAGCTCTATGATCCTTGGGGTCCCTTCCAACCCATGCCATTCTATAATTCTATGATTCTATGATGCTGAAGTTGTGATTCTAACAATATATTTAGCCATGAGTGAGTACCTCAGAAGGAGATTTAGTTTGATTTTTAGCTTCATTAAAATATATTACAACCCTATGGAACATTGTTGAAAACTACGGAGCTGCCTGAACTGCATCTGACCCACTGACTCCTATGAAGAAGTTTGTTAACTGCTTTATTAAAGACACACTGAAAATGGAGTAGGACATAGCCAAGAATGAACGAACAGTCATTTCTGTGTTCATCGCAGACACAGTGACCTGGTTCTGGCCAGGCCAGAGTTAACCTCCCCAAGCAGCCAGCAAAGGTGAACTGACTTAGCCCAGGATCTTTTCCACACCACCTGATATCACACCACCATAAGAGGGCCAATTTGGCATAGTTCTGGGACAACAACAGTCTTCTTTTTGGTGCCCAACTCAGGGATCGAACTCACAACCCTACAATTAAGAGATCCATGCTCTACAGCTACCCCAGCCTTTCAAGCCCCAGGTTGGCCTGGCCAGAACCAGGACACACAGCTTTTCAAATAGGTGAGTAGACTAGGCAAAATTAAAAAACAAACAAACAAACTTCAGAGAGTACTATTAATTCATTAAGGTAAAATGTGCAGCAATAACTGATTTGTATATTTAATCCAACCTAATATTTCACAAACTGTTCGAGACTGGAATGATCAGGACAACTTTCTGAACCAGTGTCAAACTGAAAATTCCTATGCTGAAATTTTTTGTTGTTTTGAAATGAATCTTAAAAGATATAGGTGGCAAAGGTTTAGCAGAATAACACTTATTAAAGAGAGTCCAAATTTAATTTGAAAACCACTACCCACAACTGATGCCACATTAGACATCATTTTAGAACCTCTTCATATTCACCTACATACTGCGGCATAAGTAGAATTATTTCAATTTCACACTAAAAAATAGTAACTCCAATTAAGCAGAGAATAGCCCAAATTTAGCACAGCTTTATATACACTTTGAAATAGTTCGAGTTTTTTGATCAGCAATTCCTGAACTACTGCTGGGAGAAAGAAAAAAAAAATCACCCTAAATTAGGATAACCACAAGAATACTTACAGAGAAAATGGCAAGAAAATGAAGGAACTGAATGATGGAAGATCTGAGTAATGATAGAAGCAGCAAATTACATATGCTACCTGATTTAAAGAGATTCATATTATTCATATTAGACAAAAAGTTCAAAACAAGAATAAGAATTGGGCTTTTTGAAATTCTGTGAAGGGAAAGTCGAGTACAAATACTCAGGAAAATGTAACAGAAAAAAATTGGTGAACAAAAATATCCTACACAGGATCCACTGAAAAAAAGACAAAATAAGAGAACCAAGAGCTTTTGGGAGGAAAAGAAGAATTCTTCCTATAAGTAATTGTCATCAGCTATCTAGGGAGAACTGTCATACAGACGGTCTGAAATGCACATCTTAACTAAGGGAGTTGGGTCAGAAAAAAATCCTGTAGATATGCAAAACATTAGCGTAAGCTGACAGTGAAGTTGTAGGAAAGCCTCAGATCACCCATGAATAGGATGGAGAAAGAAAAGGAAAAAAGGACCAAGAACCCCTGTGAGACTGGAAGAAAGGGCAGAATAGCTCTCAAAACAGACAGTCAAGGGCAACACAAGTGGCAGAGCAAAGCACAAGACTGTCATGTATCAGGAAAACAAGAAAGGCCAGAATATTAAGGAAGAAGTGATCATTACTAGGAGCTAAAGCACTGGAGAGACAAAAGAAGATAAGGTTCTTAATATTTCATGTAATTCTAATGATGTTGTGCATTCCAGAAATGAACAGTAATTATACAGATTTCATAATCCCTCTAAAAGTATCCATGCAACTATAGAGAAGCTATTTTTACTAGATTTTACTGGGTTTACTGAATACTAGTTTCCTCTCTCTTTTCCCACCAGCATGTTCTGTCTGAATTCTGGTATGGTGCCTTACACAGTGGAAAAGAGTTAAAAATTATTTTGAAAGTATAACAGATTCTCTGTGCAGGCTGCTTAAACAGGTTTTTTTCCCTAAAATGGTCTGTTTTCAAAGCGAATCAGGTTAATCTATGCACTTAAAATGTTCTGCAGTACATCGATGAATTTTGTTATGTCACGTAGGGCAGTGAGGCTGCCCTATTTTGTAAAGTGGTATCAACTGTAGACTTCTGAATTTTAAGCCTATTTAATGCTAAACAGGACTAATGAAATTCCAGTTTTAAAACACTAAACTCAACAAGTTGAACTGGTCGTGTAGTCTTAAAAGACACCTATGAGAAGCTCATCAAGGAAGAGCTCTGTGGGAAGATGGAGCAGCCCTATCCTGCGTTGCATGGGTGCTGTGCATGGTTCCCGTGGTGCTCCAGCTCCTTCCTCTGGAAACTCTGAATTCTGCATTGATTCTGCATTGCCAGCATGCCACCTACACGGCAGACTCCCTGTATCTGTGACACAAACAGAATGCAATAGCGATGTTTCCACTAACTTTCATGTTTAAAGAACATTAGGGGTATGAGAAGAAAAATCCTGTATTGGTAAACTCAAAGTTTCAGATAAGAATGCTTGTAATGGATTGTTTCCACTCTTCCTTTTTTCATTTCTTTTTTTTTACTTAAATAGTACCTAAAGGCAGAAAAGGGGATACGTAGAAGCATAACTTACACCAAATCAATTTCACCTGAAAACCCTGCAAAGATAGGGACAATTATTTTGCTGCATTGCATAAAACGATGCCTTACAATGGGTTTGATTTTTTTTTTTCCAAAAGCATTGAAGGTCTAACGCTAACAATCTATTTCTAAAGTCATGAAGGAAGTTTACTCTCCTAATCTCCTTATTTGAAGTCAAATCCATGTGGCTGTAAAAACCACACAGCTGAGAGCAACCGATAGTTTGTATCCTTCCTTCGTCATACATCAAAGGTACTTTTTATCAACAGTGAACCAGCTTGTCAAGAACAAATGCACTGAAGACAAACTTGGGGTTATCTATTACTACGGCCATTATTTGGCTTCTAGAATTTTCACTGTAAATAGCTAAAATTAAGAAGTCTCTTCGGTTTTCACATATTAATTTAAAATTGCTTTATTGTCAGCTATAAAATGAAATTTTAAAACTTAAAAATATGTTACACAGATAATGCAAAAATTTCATGGAGATAATCCAGAAATAACTGAACCAAAACAGGTTACAACACTTAACAATAATGTATGTAGAGAATGACCTACTTTTCAGGAGCACCGATCGTACTTATTTTAAGCATCTGACTTATGTGAATCGGTGTGACTCAGACTATGAAAATAACAGAATTAAATAATCACATTTTGACAATGTCATATCTTGTAGTGATACTTGGGGAGCTATCATAGGAATCACAGAATGCTTTGAGTTGGAAGGCACCTTTAATGATCACCTAGTTCCAACACCCTGCCAAGAGCAGACACCCCCTTCACTAGACGAGGTTGCCCGAAGTCCCACTTCCATCAGACCTAAGTAAACTGAAAGAATACCTTTCAATCAACAGAAACTGCAGAGGGAAGTTTTGAGAGAACAGCCATACACTCGATAGCAGTTAAACAGTAGTGCAAGGAGATTAAATTCTGAAATATTTAAATAAGTAAGCCTACTTTACTGTGTATCAGGTATACCAATAAAGCACATTAATAAAGCAAAAGTGCACCAGGGTTTTTTAGGAAGATTTTGAGTATTTCTTTCTTTGGCCATGTATATTTCTCCCTTTTTCCATGACATTTTATTAACAGCAGAGCAAAAGTGTCAGTTATCTAGAAACTGTTGGCTTATTCATGTAAGTAGCAGTAACAAAGGTGTTTCCTCACTGAGGAACCATTAACACTTCTTTTAAAGAAACAGGAAAATAAATTTGTAGGTCGAACCTAATTATTTAGGGAACACCTACACTAATTTATTTGCTTTGTAATGGGAAATTATTTAATGACACATTGAACTCAATAAAATGCATTGGATTTCTACAGTGCTTGGTAAAACTTCACCTCTACACAAGCATCCTCGCTCTGACAGTTAGTAGTTGTGCCTATATTGTGAAGCCTATGGGCTAAACAGTCTTGCTCACATCTCCACGTGAAGGAGATATGGCTATATGCCTCCCCGTGTAAGCAGACTTCCTATAGAGGGGGAAAAAAATAAAATTCATGTATGAAGACACCTGTATGACAAACTTCAGCAGTTCCACAACTGCTTTAGGACAATGTAAACACAAGCTGCTGTTGGAAAGGTAGTTTCACCCTGCTCGCCGCCTTGCACATACTTCTGCAATTTCATTTATGCAAACATAAAGGGTTGTACAGGCATGTACAGAGACAGATCATTACACTGATCGAGGTGTAAAATTACCCCATGGAGAAAAGTCCTATCAGCTTAAAGCAACCGTGAAACCACAGCAAGGATGGACAGTTAAGTGTGACAGGAAACCTCTAACAGCTCACTTACCAGAAAGACATCAATCTTTGCCATTCTAGATGATTCAGCTCATTGTGGGACAGGAAAGCATGAGATCAGTGTAAAGAAAGTTGTAATAATGGACAACTGCACACGTGGAAGCAAAGGCAGAAATACTTGTTAGCAGCTGCTTCATGCAGGTATCTCAAGTAGCAGATGTAGACACACATTTTCCAATCAATTGCAAGGAAATTCCCGTTTTGAAAATCATGTGTTAAATTCTCAGTTCCTAACTTCCCAATCTGTACAGATATAACATATATGAAGGCAGCTACTCTTAATGCACACTCCTTTAAATTATGCCAAAGATGAATCACAGAATTATTTCAGTTGGAAAGGACCTCCTGAGGTCATCTAAGATCATCCAGTCTAACCACCTTGCTAAAGCAAGATCATCTAGACTGGGTTGTCCAGGTCCGTGTCCAGATGGTTTCTGAATATCTCAAGGATGCAGACCCCACAAATCTCTCTAGGCACTCCATGCCAGTGTTCGATGTCTCTCACAGGACAAAAATGTCTTCTTGTGTTTAGATGGAATTCCATGTGTTTCCATGTGTGCCCATTATCTCTTGTCCTGTCACTGCTGAAAAAAGTCTGTCTCCCTTATCTTCATTTCATACTATTTATACCCAGATGCTGGACTCTGAATTTCCCCTTTCTGAACTTCATGAGATTCCTTCTCTGCCTGGTTCTCCAGGCTGCTGAAAGATGCGCTACCATCCCTGCAAACACTCATCCGGTGTACGAGCAACTCCTCACAGTTTTCTATCATCTGCAAACTTCCGTGTTGCTCTTCACACCCCTTGTAAGATTCAACTCAAGGTTGGACTTGGCTTTCCTATTCCTATCCCTACATGACACTCACACTGAGGAAAAAAAAAATTAAAAATGAATTCTTTAAAGAGCTGTATAGAACCATGTAAATCAGCAGCCTGTATTTTCCACAACGCTTCACGGCCCAAAATCCTGACTTTTCATACATATGAAAGTAGAAATCTTTCAGCCTTAGCTGTTATTTTGCTCAAAAAAGACATTTTAAGCTCTCTCCCAATAAAAGTTAATTTTTCACACTTTGGAAAAGGAACAGAATAAAAGTAGATGACTGGAGTTCCATGCTGCTATGTATGTCAATGAATTTAAAATAAAATTTGCTTTACAAACATTAGATACAATCAGAGGAAACACTCTAATATACAGAATACTAGTTGAGCCACAGAACACTGTACAACTAATATTTATATACAGCTATTTTCAGAATATGAGTCATATATTTTTACAAATATAAACACAACTTAGAGACCAAGTGTTTTTATAGGAAATAGAGATACTAATTCTAAAATTACCTTTTAAATTACAGAAAAGTATTGTGAAATTCTGATGCGTAAAGGATCCAAAAGATGCACAAAATTAAAAAGGAAATGCCTTTTTCTTCGTGTATAGCACTGTGATTCTCTTTCAGACTTTGGACTTTAAGAACAATATTAATTTTAATAAAGCCTTCCTCTAGAAACAGCAAAACAAACTATTTTCTAGACTGTGCCTAACATTCGATTATCACCCTATAGAGTCATTCATCAAGATCCTGATCAATAAAGCACTTTAGAGTACATGCTTAATTAACTAAATTCTTGAGTTGTTCTATTGAAGTCAATGAGATTACTCACATTCTTTAAGTTAAGCATAAGAGAAAGTACTTTATCTCATTCTCTCCACACTCACAATCAACTCCATTTACCCACAGAAAAATCTATTTCAATAGCACTGGAAGCTGCTTTAAAGTTTGAACCTAGGAAAACCTACGAGCTTCCCTATATATATCACTAAGTTTTCAGTTTTTGTTTTGTCTGTCTAAATACCTTCTTCATAAAATAGCATATCTACACATCTTTTTCCTTCTTTTATTTTCCATATCTCATTCTTCCTGATGTCAGTGAAAGCTACCAAAGGAAAATGGACACAAACTGGCAATAGGCAAACATTTGCAAGCCACACATATAAAAAACCCCAGTTGATCTAGTGGACAAGAATTCCACATGATTAAAAAGTCCTTTTGCATATTATGAAAAAAATCTTAACTTTTTGCCAAAATTCAGAGCTTCTGTTTTGAGATTCCAATTTCCACATGAAAATATATTTAAGTTACACAGGTAATGAATACCTAGTCAATAAGCTCAGTGGAGCTTAAAAGATTCAGCTGACCAGCCACTCTAACAAGGTCACTCCCCTGACTTATTCACTAGGTCTCCATCAGCTGTTACAGAACCCTACACAGCAGTACACAAACCAACAGTAAGATACCTATATTTTTGCCTGTATATCTCAAACCCATCCCTGCCTTCACCGTTCACAGTAAGCCCACAAGCAGAAAGCCCAGAGATTAGGAACCATGGAGTTCCAGGTTCAACGGACCTCTAAAGGCAGAAAATCCCATGCAGTGGTGAGTAATATGCAAACCCAAGGGCACACATTTGTGCTAGATGCTAACTTCAATTTTTATGGGAAGGCATATTTAAGCATCTCACGGGCAGCTACTCTCGGTTTTATAATTGCTGGTGCAAGTATATATGTTTTTGGAGTTCAGGTAAACACCCTTATACAGACGTTTACTCCCCCAAAGTAATCCAATACTCATCTCTCATGGTACTCAACCTGCTTTGCTGTACCAAAGAATTTAAGCAGAGACACAGAAAGTGCCAAGATTGATTCTTCCTGCAAGGCCAAGTGAGAATGCAAAAGGAAGGACACGGCTAAGAGATGAGATGTATTAAATTATATGGCTAAGATTCTGATTAGGAGACGTAAAGGACTGGCACAGGAATAAAGCTGATTTCTTTTTTTAATTTCATAGAGGGAAAAAGTTAACTTTATTTTCCTAAATCCTTGTTGAGGCAAAACATACAAGACAGGATGGGAGAAAGTGAGGATATACAACTGCAGATCAAAATTTGGGATCTGAATGTGGATACCGTTCTGTGTAAGACTGTGGAGCAGCTCAAAATCAGGAGCAGCTTAGTCTGCTTTCACTGGGAATTTGGGAACACTGTTTCTCAATAAGAAACTTCAAAATAAATAAGAACAACTAACAGACTTGGTCTGGATGATCAACAAAAGAGTACCAATCATATACACACAGTATAATTCTACAAATAGGATTTGTTGTTCTTCTCTGGGAGAAAATCTAAGAGCTTACATAAATGTGAATGAGTGTATTTTAAGGTCACATTGAAAAGCTGAATTACTGTTTAAGAAACTTGGTTTTTCTCCATTGTACACATCATCCTAATGCATATTAACAGCTATACATAAAGTTATATACACAGTTCAAGACAAAGCAGTCCAGTTCTTTTTTTTTTACTAACATTCTTACCTTCCTTTCTTTGAGTTTTCTCTTATTTCAGATTGTGGTTAGCACAAGATAAACAATAAGAGGTCACTGACTTCACTCTATACCACTGAAATATAATTGCCTGCCACAATAAAGTCCTAATGAGCACAACTCTTGTCAATGGGAGGTTGCCTTGGCAACAAAGTTATCCCAGAAGATAACTATCCATGTGGTAGAAGGTGATGACAGTCCGTTGCCTGACAGAGATTTTAAAAGTATAAAAACTTTACTTTTGCTCAAGTTGAAGGGAAGCTTTTACTTATTATGTCAGTCTACTGACACAAGGGAAAATACTGACTTGCTGATCTAGAAACTTCCAAACAATGCAGTTAGATTAAGGACATTTTGTTTTAACAGGAACATGTTTAGGCTGCCAGTCTTGTAAGTAAAAGTGCTTCTCTAATGCCTTCAAATCTTCCTATGGTCTCCAAGAACTAAATTTTATTTCAATAATACTTTTAGAATTACTTTTAAACAAAACAACAAGAAAAGGTGTTCTTAAATTAGAGTGGAAATGGGTGAGATCAAGGCTGGATTCAGTAGACAGCAGAACAGTGAATTCCAGCTCTCAAGCAAGATGCTAAAATAAATCCTCCCAAGAAAACAAGAGGTGGCGGAATCACAGGGAGAGGCATGACCTGAATGTAGTCTCCAGAGACCACTGATGCTTTTTAATCCAGGAGCAGGTTTCTCTGACGGTATGTAGCAGGTGGACAAGAAAATATCTTACAGGCATGATCCTACCATTGTGTTAGTAATTGGATATTAAATATTCAGATGTCCAGACACTTCTAACAAGGTCACTAAGCAAGACTCTAAATTGTCAAACAAAAGAGAAAATTATCACGAATTTAAAGGACAAAAAAAAAAATCCCAAACAAATAGGATCTGTGTTGCTCACTAAATTACTAAGTGGCCTTGAAAAAGAACAGTTTGGTAGGGATGGAAAATTATTCAGGATAGCGTTTACTAGCAAAAAATAAAGCTGGCTGCAAAAAGTTGTGGAAAGCTGTCGTGTCACTGAATAATGAAATGGCAAATGAAATTCAGTCTGGATATACATACAGAGGGGAAAAACAATGTAAAGGACACATACCTCATATTGTCTTTGACATTAGGCACTAAGACAGAAAAGGTGGATTAACTACAGTTATCTGAAAGAACTCCTATTCAACAGAAGAAAAGGCATGGGAAATTATAAGTACAGAAGTAAAGAAACAGATGACAACTCCATCTCACTCTGTAAATCTATGGTGTGCTCATCTCTCAAAGATGTTTCCATTTTGTATATCCGAGAAATAAAACTAAAGTAAAACTAAAAAGACTACAGAGAAGAAAGATAAGCACAAAAAGTGCATGAAATAGCTTCTAAGAGTACAGATATTTTCAGCTGAGTGAAAATGAGTGATTGCATACAGAGGTAGACAACCATTCTGAAACAGGTGATGGGGAAGTGAATAAAGAATGATTTGACACAATTTCTCATAATCAAAGAAATAAGTGGAAGTGAATTCAAAAGAATCTTCTGTTAAACCAAAGGAGGAGAATTTATTTCACACTACATAAACTGGAAAAAATCACTGTCACAGGACATTTCAAGCAGTGTATTTTAAAACAATTAGATAAATATTTAATAGTACTCAACGGGCATTTTTTTTAAATGTGTGAGAGAGGAATATGCAATAAAACTTCTGAAAAGCACAAGATGGGAGGGTATGTACCTTGCCTGTTCTTTTGCTTTCACTCTAAGTGTTTATTGTTGTTGGCCACTTAACCTAATGTGGTTCAAGGGCCTTTATGGTCCAAACCATGCTTTGTATTAAAAATAAAAAGAAAAACGACCAGGCCACAGTGACAGTGAGAGGTCTTATGTTCCTGTTGAAGAAAAGGATGACAGCAATTGTCTCCCTAACATCATGGGCTCAATAAGAAAGAGAGACATTAGAACTGCCCAAAAAAGAAAAATATTGCCAGCCATGAAAAATTAAATTTGCTTTCAGTAGATGTATTTTGAGTCTCTGTCTCAGGTGGCTTAAGGCTTTGATTGAGACCAGAGTAGTAATAATGTCTTTCTTGTATAGATTCTCTAGTGTCTGTTGAGAAATGCACTCCTGTTTCAACTTAATTGATTTTATTTAAATAAATACTGATCACAAGACAACTCTATTGAAAATCAGACTTAAATCGTTCACATGTTCAGTAAATCAAAATCTCTGATTGAGCCTATGTAAAAAATGGAAACACAGGAAAAAACTGCAACTGCATTTTTGAATATTTCTTAAACCTCAGTGTCTGACAGAAAATAACAAAATTACATGTAACCTTTTTTCCTTCTCTCTCTTTTTTTTGTTGTTGTTTTGTTTTGCTTGTTTTGGGTTTTTTTTGTTTCCTGTGGGAGGTGACCTTTGGATCCTCAGCACTTCTGGAAAATCATGCCAGTTATTTATTAAAATATAACAGTTGGTTACTACTTCTAAACAAAATCCCCTTGATCAAAAGCTAGTAATGAGCTACATAAATGATACCAATGAAAAACCAGGACAAAGACATCTGTTACCATATTGGCCAATAGAGTATATGAAGTCCTACATGAGATACATTGCAATAAAAATGAACACTAAGTCAGAGAGGCAAAATACACTTCAACTCTCCTTGAAGAAATAAAGGATATAAATGGGTGGTCAAGTACACATGATAATATTTGGTCTAATGAAGACAAACTTATATTTATCAGAAATAGTGTGGCCAGCATGTCCAGGGAAGTGACTGTGCCCCTGTACGCGGCATTGGCGAGGCCGCACAAGTACTGTGTCCAGTTTTGGGCCGCTTGCTACACGAAAGACATTGAGGTCCTGGAGTGTATCCAGAGGAGGGCAACCAGGCTGGTGAAGGGGTTGGAGAGCAAACCTTATGAGGAGCTGCTGAGGGAACTGGGGATGTTTAGCCTTCAGAAGAGGAGACTGGGGGGGACACCTAATCACCACCTACAACTACCTGAAAGGAGGTTGTAGAGATGGGTGTTGGTCTCTTCATCCAAGCGATGGATGATAGGATGAGAGGGAATGGCCTCAAGCTGTCCCAGGACAGGTTCAGATTAGACATAAGGAAAAAACTCTTCACTAAAAGGGTTACTGAGCATTGGAACAAGCTGCCCAGGGAGGTGGTTGAGTCACTGACTCTGGATATATTTAAGATGGGCAGATGAGGTGCTCAGGGATATGGTTTAGTAGAGGACAGATATGGTTGGACTTGATGATCTCAAAGGTCTTTTCCAACCTAGTGATTCTGTGATTTTTCAAAAAAAATGAAATCATGTTTATTTTGAGCAAAGGAAGCATCAGTCTCCTTGAAGAAGAAGAAAGATTAAAATTTCAAGAAGGAAAAAATATGTTTTCCTGTACCCATCTGCATGACTTCAGGCTCCACCAGCAAGGAGTGCTCTCCCTTGAAGCTTGTCTAATAGATGCCACCTCAGAAACGTACTATCCACCAAGAAAGAAAATCTTCTCAAGAAAAGATGGCAAATAAGCTGGAAATGGACAAGGGATCATTCTAATTTAATACTGGGGTTCAAATCACAGGTTTTCTCTCTCATCCTCTTGCCCTTGCACTTGCTGTTATACTCATCAGCCCCCTCACTGGGCTAAACTGAAGCAAAGAAACATGCTGCCAAGGAGTGGGTGGTAACAGGAACTAAGAGAAAAACCTACTTCAGCCGTAAGACAGTAAATCAAGTCACCCATACTGTCAAATTCTACCAGTGTTATTTGCTTTTCCCCATACCTTTTGTAAGTCTTTGAAACTCTTTTGCATTTTACACGGTAGGATTATACACTTTAATTTCCATTTATTTTCCATTGTAAACCTTAAGATATCTTGGTAACACTAAAGCTTTTCTCACACAAGAACAGGGTAAAGCTGTGAAGTAGGACAGCAGGGCACTGTAAACAGTACCTATCTCACCTGCCTGGTCTGTGGTGTATCCAGTGAGCCTGAATGTCTGACTCATTTCAGCTGCATCAGCCTACTGGAGAGTTGGCAATACAGCAGTCTGCTAAGTGGTATGAAACAAAAAGGCTTCCTGAGAGGGGAAAATATTAGGCTGTACACTTCTGATCTAAACATTCACATGGCACTTGCCACCATGTATTTAAAATTTAAAACCAATATGTGTTGCTGCTACAATTTATTTTTTCCTTTTTTTTTTCCTCCTGAACAAGTTTTTAGCTATGGAAATTGTGTCAGTGTTTCTTCTGTGAATTATGTACTACTACAGAATTACTTGCACAGAAAAATTACTGCACAAAAGACAATTTATGTAAGTCAAAGTCAATTTACATACGGACAACTAAGCAGAAGGAATGCACTGTAGCAAAAAATATATGCACTCCATTCTACATGAAAAGTAACTAAAATGCAGTATATATATGCCAATAAAGCTCTTCTATTTAAAACAGCAGTCAGAATAACACCAGATATCTCGCATCAGAATGATGTGATGGCATGATTAAAAACTTCCTTCCAGCTCCAAACTGTCCAGAAATCAAATGTGGTTTGGACTCAGCAGCATTTAAGTGGTTTTAAAATACTGAGACCTAAAACTAAACACTCTTCTGCTCTAAATATTGGTATGAAACCACCAGTGTTCAAGACCTGTATTAATGGATGCCATCACTGTAATGGCATTGCTTCCTGACGCCCAACAGAGATGTATACAGCTACATAAACACCATGGATCTTAAAAATGCCTTAAGGACAACACATGTTTTAAGAAATAAAATAAACCAAAAGAAAAACTTGATGCAAACTTCAATAAAATGGCTTAAACTGAAGCAAGGATACTTGCTGAGGTTTTGGTGGTAAACATTTAAAATATTTATCTAGAACAGCAGAGACACTGAGCATGGAGATATTCCCACCACTTTTAATGCAGTACATTGACTCTTTTAAGTCAGAGTTAGAAGCCAACAAAAGTCAGTTTCAAATACACAAAGCAGTCTTCAAATTAGTGACAGAATGCCCCCTGGCAAGCAACAAATACAAGACTAACTTGCATTTCATGCATCTATAGAAATATGTTAAGCACTTATATATCCTGAATAATTCAGTTATCATGCTATCTCATTTTACCAATCCTTTATGCCAAAAAAGATGATAAAATGTAAGATTAAAAAAAGCAAGAGACATAAAAGGATAAAACCAAGGTCTTATGTTACACTGCTTTGGCTTGTGGAATCTTTCATATACGACAAAGTCTATGAACATTCATAGTAATCAGTTCTACAGATTTAAAATTTGATTGTCTTAGGCATAGCTTAAAAAGCAATTTCTATTTTGAAAGAATTTACAAGGTATTTACAGCATTTATCTTTTTTAAAAAAAGAACAAAAATCACCAATAAAGTCTGCAGCAAGTAAAAAAATATAAAGTGAGATAATTCACTCATTAAAATGCAATTCAGATTAAAGAACAGACCAAACTAAATATTTATGGCTAAGAAGCTCTCACAACACATCCTTTGTAAGCAAGATGCATAATGCCATTAATTTTTCTGCTTTACAAAGTTCCTCTACAGAAGACAGTGATGTATTTTAGTGGATTTCATAGATATAGTTACAGAATACCAGAGTATTTGCTTAAATGAGGATTTAGAAACCTTTCCAAAATTCTCTTCTCCTCAACTTTCTAGCTCAAGCCCAAGTATTTTGGATTGCATGTTCAATGACGTACTTGACAAAGCCTAACAAATTACTGGTGAATCATAAATTAATCTTTGTTACTGTCCAGACCAAGGCACCAGTGGACATCATGTAAGTGTCCAATTCTATCCTCACTGAACTCAACTGACGAAATGCAACACATTTTGAGAGACAGAATGCAGTTCTAAAAAAATCCAGAAAATAGTTATCTATCACACATTCCCTACTACACTAGAGAATATATGTAACAGCTGACTATTATATAGAAATATGCTGTCATTCCCTAAAAAATCCCTGTTGCACTTCATGAGAAAATGGAGCCTGCTCTGACAATGACCAGTTTGGAATTTAGGCTGGAGACAGTACTACTGCAAACAGAGGAAAACGTGAAGCTCAGTGACACAAGCATTATTTCAGCTTTGATGGGGAGAGGGGAAAGAGAAAGGAGACAGAACACTTTTCCTGTGAAGACATCAGCAGCAGGATCCTCTCTTTCAAGAAAGACCACTGTTCTGTAATCCTTGGGAAAGGTGGGAGGTCATCTGCCATCAGCCTGGATTCCTGTAGCAAAGTCAAAATGCACCCCTGGTGCAGATACTGAAGAATCTGGCAGTTCCACCAGTCTTCTCATTCCTGCCACATGAAGGTATCCCAGTGTCCCACCTATCCTGACCCTCCTCAGGCACCACTCCTCCTCATGCAGCTCCAAAACTATGTCACATGCTAGAGCTAGAGCTGCCTGTAAACAGTCTGAGCAGAAGCCCTCACATGCAGTGTAGAGATGCCCACAGTCCACGCTGAGGGTAACATTACATTGCAACACGATTAGTCCAACTTCCCTCTGAACTTACACTGTAGTTAAAGGCATTTCTCTTTACAGCAGCTTGAGAATATTGGGGAGGAAAAGTCAGTAAATGCTGAGTAGCCACTAAAATAGCAGAAGACATAGGCGTGGAAATCTAAGGAGAATCCACATGCTTTCTTACATTTCATTTTTTGGACAAACAAGGTAGCAAAAGCAAGGCTGGTAACAGGATAATCAGCCTTTCAATACTGTGAGCAAAGCAGTTAAACATCTATTGCTACAGGCCACCTGACCAGGAAGATGAGGGAAAAATGTTGCCCCCCTCCAGAATGAAATGGGAGACATGTTTACCCAGGATATTGGGAAAGATGAGTTACTCAATGACTGGTTTTCACCATCAACTGCTGTAGACACACTGCCCAAGACACAGAAGACAAAGTCAGGGACGGGGAGAATGAAGAACCACCCACTGAAGGAAATCAGGATTGAGTCCATCTAAGGAACTCGAAGGTGCACAAGTCCATGGAATCCAACAAAACGTATCTGTGGGTCCTGACACAACCGGCATATGAAGTTGCTAAGCCACTATCCATCTGTTCTGGGTTTAGCCCAGACAGAAGTAATTTTCTTCCTAGAAGCTGGTTAGCACTGGTGGCTGGAGGGTGGCACTTAATTTGTATCATGGTATTTTTTATTGTGTCCAGCTCTGGAACCCCCAGTATAAGAAAGAAATCGAGCTGTTGGAGTAAGTCTAGAGGAGGGCCACAAAGATGATCAGAGGGCTCTGCTACGAAGATAGGCTGAGACAGTTGACCTTGCTTAGCCTGGAAATGAGAAAGCTCTGGGGAGACCTTACTGCAGCTTTCCAGTACCTAAAGCGGCCTACAGGAAAGCTGGAGAGGGACTGGTTACCAGGGCATGGAGTGACAGGACAAGGGATAATGGGTTTAAGCTGAAGGAAGGTAGATTTAGGTTAGATATTAGGAAAAAAAATCTTCCCGCTGAGGGTGATGAGGGCCTGGCACAGGTTGCCTGGAGAGGTTGTAGCTGCCCCCTCCATGGCAGTGTTCAAGGCCAGGTTGGACGTGGCTTTGGGTAACCTGGTCTAGTGGAGGGTGTCCCTGGGTTTGAATTGGAACTAGATGACTAGGGGGATTGGAACTAGATGATCTTTGATGTTCCTTCCAACCCAAACTATTCTATGAATTCTTACCAAGTTGTTAAGATCCATATTATTGGTTTATAAAACACTTGGTATAAGCACTAATGAAAACTGCTAAGTAACTTGTGGAATTGATTGAGGTTGTTTCAATAAAGTGTTAGTAATATAGGTGTCTATCCTTATTTGCTGTAAATGCACTATTCACCAAGAGTTGCACATGCAACTGTCTGTAAATTACCTAGAAAACAGTACAGATGTGCTGCACCCACCATGTCAAAACAGAGAATTACTCTGAGCATGTTTAATATACAGAAATAATCCCACTTATGTAATACAGTAGCACTTCTGTAATACAGCAGAATTTGCTCAAATTCTGAATTAAATAATCAGAAAAACTTATTATGGTTAAAGAGTCCATTGAAGTGTAACTTGACATATGGACTATCAATGAGAAATGTACTTCCAGCACGGCAACACTTAGTTTGAGAAATAACCGCACACTTAGTCTTCAAAAGAAATTTCTCAGCATTAATGTAGAATCATAGCTCACAGATGAGCTCAAAGTGAAGTTTTGGAAAAAAATGGCTATTCCTTGGACACATATGGGTGGTTAGCTGGATTAAGGAAGAGCTTTTATATAATTTTTGGACATTGATAAGACAATCATCAAGTACCAAATGCAGTGCTATAGTTAACATGGTAAAAATCCCCCAATCTTCAGGAGTTAGAAGTGCTGCAGTAATAGCATCAAAAATTATTCTCAGAAAGATCTTATGAAAAATAAATATTTTCTACTGGAAGAAAATTCCAGATAATAGCATATTAGAATGAGTAACTGATGTTATAATGAGACAAAGGAGGTGGAAGGACCACGGATGGAAGTAATAGCCAAATTAAATTCAGAAATTTGTTGAAAATGAAGAACCAAATAAATCCTGCGAGAATATCACCTCGTAGGACAAATTAACAGTAGAAGAGCTAAAGCACTCATTGCTTAACATTTTCTCATCAGACTTGGATACTGTTCTGCAAAACACATTTCACTGAAATAACTTACTGGACTGATTAAATGAATAGGAAGCAATTCTTAACCCCTTGTTACAGGTCTGGATAGATGGTCTAAGCAGACATCCTGGCATTAAAATTTATGAAACTAAATTTTGCTACATAACAAGCAGATGGGAAGACATTGATATCTAAAGATGTTATGTCTTATTCCCACATTTACTGAACTAATTCAAATGAAAATTCTTATGGATTTTTTTTTTTTTGGTTAGCTTCAACAACAAAGTAGGTAAAAATATATTGTTGAAATACATAGTTAAAAATTGCAACCAGAAGCTACTGGAACATCAAGTAAGAGCTAAGAAAAGGTAAACTTTTTCTCTGATATCAATTCCTTCACTTGATAGTCAGGCAATTATTGAGGAACAATAATTACCTCAACCAGAGGTCAGTAAGGTAAAGTATTTTGTCTGGACAAACAATAAAATAGAAGACACGACAGAAGGATGAATGCTGAGAAGCTGGTATTGGATTGAGTAGCTAAACAGACAGGCAGTAAGAAGACTGGAACTCAGAATCGAAAGAGGGCATTGATTAAGCACAATTCATTGTTTTGCTTCTCTGAAGAGACAGAAGGGAGTATTGGCATTAACCCATGCTTGGAGTGAGTGTTCATTTTAGTACTAAAAATTATCATGACATCGAGTGCTTGTTTTTGAACGGCAAGAAGACTGAAGACATTAAACGCTTCTAAGTGGTAATGATCACTGAAAGCTTCTTCTCTTACAATGATTCTCAAATGGCACTAAAACAAAAGGTATAACACACACACACACAAACATACCAGCATGTCTAAAACACACTATGGGGGTTTAAAATAGTACTTACTTGGTACGTGTCCCACAGCCTGATGGTACACCGTAAAGGGACTTCTCTCATCAGCAAGTTATTCATCCAACGGAAAGCAAATTGCAAGTATTTCACCTCATGCTGATCCAAGTGCCTATGAACTTGTTCTGAAGACAAAACAAACAGACATTTTACTGCCACTTTTTCTGAAGTTAAGTATCAAATGCAATGTTTGAGAAAATAAAATACTCCTTTGATCCCAAGCAAATAAAATGTGGTATTGCATGCAAGTTCTTAAAACTGAATGAAAATCACCAAAATAGAAACAACTAGTTAAACATCACATGGGATTTATTTTTCTGCCTCTGGATGGATTAAACAACTGATCCTAGTTGTACTATCTTAAGAAAAGATTAAGGTCAGAGCTTTACAATATACCACAAAAATATACAAAGTTCTGAAGTGAAATGATTAGATACATATATCCTGACTGATTCCTTGTGCTACAAACTATTTGGGGCAAGATTGCAAGAAACAAGGTTTGTAAATAAAAAAATGGCTTCCAAAAATAAATTGCTGGTAATAAAAAGGCAACAACATTAAATAAACAAGGCAAGGAAATAAAAGGAAAGTACATGAATATATATTAATGTACAGGAAACACAGTGAGCAAATTTAAATACGTTGCAGCTGAAATAATTTCCTGATATAACAAATAAATACAAATAAAACACAATCATTGATTTCTAAAGCCGTACTTGCACACACTGCTAATTGTAGCCTGTTTACTGTTGAAAGCTGTGATAATAACTTTCATGGGTTACTGCTAAGCTAATAAAACTAATCTACAACATGGCTTTTATATATTTAGCAGAATTTCTCCCAAAAAGGATCACAGACAATCTGTTAACAGGTTTTAGCTAACTGGCTCACACATGACATTGGCATGGTGTCAATGACAACTGCAGCAGAAATGCTAATGTCTTAAGGAATCTTTCTTACAGCTTATGAAGATTCTCTTTATACAAATACACTCTTGGGAGATTTTGCTACCCACATCATCCTTCATCCATGTTCACAGAGGTGTATTATCAGGTAAGACAATAAGTTGATCTTCCAAATTTCACATTTCCCAGCAAGATCACAGAATCACAGAATGGTAGGGATTGGAGAGGACCTCTGGAGATTGTTTAGTCCAACCCCTCTGCTAAAGCAGGATCACCTACAGCAGGCTGCACAGGATCACATCCAGGCGAGTTCTGAATATTTCCAGAAAAGACAAGTCCACAAACACTCTGGGCAGCCTGTTCCAGTGCTCTGATACTCAGAGTGCAATTTTTCCTTATGTTGACATGGATCTTCCTGTGTTCCAGTTTGTGTCCATTGCCCCTTGTCCTGTCGTTGGGATCCACTGAAGAGTCTGATCCATTCCTCTAGACATCCACCCGTTAGATATTTATGAGCTCCCCTCTCAGTCTTCTCCAGATTAAACAGACCCAGCTCTTTCAGCTCTTCCACATGTGAGAGATGGTCCAGTCCCCTAACTGTGCTTGTAGCCCTCCCCTGGACTCTCTCCAGTAGTTTTGTGTCTTTTTTGAACTGGGGAGCACAAAACTGAAAACAGTACTCTGGATATGTCCTCACTAGGGCAGAGGGGGGAGGATAACCTCCTTTGAACAAGACCTGAAGAGGCATTAAAGTAGTAAATGAACGAGAACAAAAATTATCTCAAGGGTATGACAGCACTGGTAAAGGAAACATTACGTAAAGATTAAGGTAGCAGAAGTAAATTATACTAATTATAATATAGAATAAAGTTACTAAAGTACTTTTTTCTCAAGATGTATTTTGTGGCCAAATGAAAGTGTCAGCCAATAAAACCCAGTTGTTTCAATATGGAAGCAAGAAGTAGCGATTCTTTACATTTTAAAAACAATCAACACTGAGCTTTTTTTTTTTAAATAAGACCAGTCACAACACATTACACCAAAGGTCCACCTATCACAACCTCTCCTCTCCAGTAGTGCCTAAGAAAAAAGGAAATATATAAAATAGTCTCCATGGTACTTCTCAGCCTGTATCAATTGGTGGTTAAAGCACTCTTCGGCAGACATGGTACCTATATTCCTAAAGCCACATTCTTCTGTTATACAATTATAGAAAAATATATAAAACTGTTTATATGCACAACTTAAAACTATCTGTAACTTCTCCTAGGAACTTTTTAAGCCATAGCTATATATAAAGATGTGTGAATCTTTAAATGATTCATTTCTATGTATAACAATAACTAGGTAATTGGATACTTCTGCTATACAATAAATTGAACTGCTACTATGGGATGTGAAAAGGTAGAGAATGAGGGTGGAGAGGTAATGATCTCATGCTTTTATAAAGTGATCTCATCAAGTACTGGAAAATCCTTCTTCTCAGTTATTATGTGTAGAGGAAAAGTACTACAGCATTACCACTGTATATCGTGCATACATTTTGTCAATATTCCTAAAATTACATGAGAATTTTTTTTATAATACACTCAGCCTTCCTTTCTCAAGGCTCTGTGACTAATCTCCTTCCTTCCTCTACAAACCAAATATCCTTTTATCATGTTCACACTTTCTTTCCCAAGCTTTCTGCAAAAATCATCATCTGCTTCAGCTGGGAGAGAGACAACATCCAACATCAAGGCTAGTTGTGAGCTCTGCATAGAGTACGCAACCTGTCCAAGTGCAACGAATATCTCTCCAGCACTCCAAACACAACAGCTACCTGTCAGGCTTACTCTGCAGCTCTTCCTCAGCAGCATTGCTAATTTGAGTCACTCTTAATTATTTTTTAAAATAATAAACAAATGAACTTTATAAAAGTGGTGGAATTCTGCAGAGTGAAGACATTTCTCCCTTTGTAAAAAAGCTGATGAAGCAAGTCCTCAGCTTGAAAAGTTAGTGGAAGAAGAGAGATGCAGTAACCAATGTTCTGCAACCTTAGAGAAATAGGTTTAAAAAAAGAAGACAGTTTATATGTAGAAGTCCACATTTTGAAGACAGTATAAACTTCAGAAGCATCTGTATCTTCATTTTCCACACAAAGGTCTTGCATGCCTTTAACTTCTCAACAGGTGGAATGGAATGTCATGGCATAGCATAGTTCAGTAGAAGGGCTAATCTGCAATAATCCTCTAGTTCAACTGCCTGACCAACTCAGGGATGACCAGAAATTAAAGCCTATTATTAAGGGCATTGTTCAAATGCCTCTTAAACACCAACACACTTTGGGCATCAATCATCTCTCAAGGAAGCCTGTTTCAGTCTTTTATCAACCTCTTTGTAAAGCAATGCTTCTTATCATCCAGTCTAAACTGCCCCTGGCACAGGTTTGAACCACTCACATGTGTCCTATTGCTGGATACCATACAGAAAGGTTCAGCATCTCCTTCTCCACTTCCCCTCATCAGGAGGCTGTAGAGAGCCATGAGGTTGCCCCTCAGCCTCCTTTCCTCCAAACTAGACAAGCCAAGAGTCCTCAGCTGCTCATCACAGGACCTTCCTTCCACCTCTTTCACCAGCTTTGTTGGTATCCTCCAGATGTATTCAAGGACCTTCACCTCCTTCTGAAATTGTGGGTCTTGGAACTGCACATAGCATTCAAGGTGAGGACACACCAATGCTTAAATACAGCAGGATAATCCCCTCTTTGGACTGTCTAGTTATACCATGTTTGATGCACCCCGGGACGTGTTTTGTTCTCTTGGCTGCCAGAGCACGCTGGTGACTCCCATTGAGCTTGCTGTCAACCAGCACCCCCAGACCCTTTTCTGCAGAGCCACTGTCCAGCCACCCCTTTTTCAATCTGCACTTGTGCCTGGCATTATTCCATCCCAAGTGAAAAATCTAGCATTTCAACTTGCTAAATTGAGCTCTGAGGAGCATCACTGCTGACTGGTCACCAAGCAGATGTAGCCCTGTTCACCAAAACCCTTTGAGCCCTATCCTCAATCCAGTTCTTTGCTCTGCACGCTGCTATTCAGTTAGTTATTCAGGACAAGTACAGAATTACTACCATGTCCCTGCTTTTGCTCTAGGCAAATTTAACTGTAACTTATATATACTGAAGTGAGATACAATGTGTTTTTTTTTTTAAAGTCACATTTATATACCTATACTGCAGACTATTATAATTAGATAATCCACTACATCAAGCAGGATGCAAAAGAAGTTGAGCTTTATTTCTAACTGAAGTTACCAACTTGCAAACCCTTTTGTTCTTCACAGAACAGAAACAAATTTTGTTCGGTTGCTTGCAGTCATTGAAAGTAAGTAATGAAGAACAATAAATTGTGTCAGTTGTGATATTTCAACTACAGTTGTTAAGAGGCATAATGAATTTCTTGAAATCTGCTTTCCAGTCTAAACACGTTGAGAAATAGACTACTACTCTGTGTATTATATACAATTGGTGCGAGACTGGAATAGAAGATGCTTTGACCAAAACAGCTGATTCTTCCTATTTTGTAAGTATTTGTGAGTAAAGGCTATTTTGCTGATAAAGGTAATTTGGATAGCCACAATCTAAATTTAAATTTTCCATTTCAATGAAAATAAGTACGTGTGTGCAATGAACAAGGAAGACATATAATTACTGTCAGCTTTCAGACTTCAAATATAAAAAATACTTTTACTGCAGTTTCTGATAGTAAAAATACTTCACAGTTTCAAAAAGATAGTCCTTTTGTCAAAATTCAAAAGAAAGAAGAATTACATTTAATAAGTTTCCCAATACTTTCTATAAATCTATATATAAAGTTTTGGAGAAGCAAGCCTTCTGATTAAAGAATAAAATACATTATACAGATGCATTCCAAAGTAGCAAACTGCCAGAAATATGAATTTTGTACATAAAAAGCATTTATAACTATTTATAATTTCATGAATGCATTTATTGGATATATCCGTATGAATGACTGCACTTTAAACAGAGGCTTCTTATGGAAAAAGGATATATAAAATATTGTTAATGTTCAATGTCAGCTTCACATGCTGTTTTACTGATTTCAGAATTTAAGTTGTATGTGACTACCAAATCACAAACTAAAGCCATGCATAAGGAAAGAAATAAGCTACATTAAAGCATGATTTATCTGTTGTCCCGAATGAGGGACAGTCAGAGTGAATGCCTTGGGATATTTATATATAAGCAAAAGAGGGGTGATCAAATAATAGTAAAATTATTCATGAACTGCCAAGTAACAGTGGCACAGTATAGTGCCATCGTATCCATCTATTTCTTCAGCATATTGGCCATTTGGTGTTGACCTTTATTTAAAAATTTCTATAACTCCAGCAATCTTTTACGATGTTTGACCTAATTTTTGCACATTTAAAAATTATTTAAAGGTCATTTTTTACTCATATTTTATACCCCGGGCACTTCCTTTTTAAATCAGTTTTATAAATTCTTTATGCATATTTCACTGTAAATATAAAACCCCCTAATTGTTAAAAATTATCTGAAAGGCAGTTAATCTCTGATAAAACAGGCCTGTCAGTTCTACAACAGGAAGAAAAGTGGGCATTTCTCATGAAAAGCCACACAATTCTTCTTGAAGACTTTACAGTAGCTACAAAAATAACTCCTCTGGTACCAATCCAAAACGAAGAGTAAACAATAAGCCAGCCTTTGCTACAGAGACTTATTGGCACTGCCATTTACACGCAGAGTGATGCTTGTGCATTGCTCCTCGACGTATGTACGAAAACATGCTATAGACACATGCTAGCACTCCTGTTTTCCAACAGCAGTCTAGCAGGATTGTCTTCTTTTGGGACCATGCCAATAAAGGAAAGCTTTATAGACCAGTCATTCAGAGACTAACGAATGGAAGACAAGACAAAGAAAGCAAACAGCGTTGACACACTTCAGAGAACAATTTCCGAGGCTACTACAGATGAGAACCTCCACTGACTAATTCTCTCAATTTTTTTAATTAGTCACCTTATTATTTTTAAACACAACTGACACTGAAAAGAAGTAAACATCATAATCTATAAACTTAGAGATGATAACATAGGCACCTAATAGGAAAACATGACAATGAGAAGAACCATTGTTTCAAAACTTAAAACCCTTTCATTTTGAAATACATCAAGTCTGTTGCAGAATTAACATAGGAACTTGTCTTTCTTTTAATTCTCTAATAACTCTTTTTTCAGGCTCCCTGGAAGAGAATACAAATTAAATAAAAGTTTTTGAAAACAAGAAAAATATTTCTTTGGAAGGAAAATAAACATATGGAGGAATCTAATGGAGAAAGACTACTGTGGATAACTAGGAATTACTTTCTCACTAGTTTATTCTTTTTTTTCCCTCAATTAACTCTTGGTATTAAATATAACCAAATATATTTTCAGATACCTTGTAAAAAACTACTTAATAGACCAGCGTGATCCAAATTTCTCCTCCTGTTTTCTGTCCATCAGTAAAAAAGATAAAAGCAAGTTTTCAGATGCAGAATTGGATAGGAATTTGATAGGATTTGTTCTTTCCCTTAGGAAGCAGTTTTGGAAAAAAAAACCCCATCCAAAACAGTTCAATTTAAAATCCAAACACCATTCATCCCATGTTTGGTCAACTGTTTATGACTTAACTCACTCAGTATGACAGTGAACAGTGATAATGAAGCTTCATAACATAACAAATCCATAAATCCTACTTTTTTTTTCCAATGTCCTATGAAAAATAGTCAAAATATTACATTTGGTATTTCATTACCTCATTGCTAATCAGATTCCTTCTATACACTACCATGCAAACATTTACCTTTTACTAGACATAAGCGATTATCAGTTACATTTTGCCACTGATTATTTAAAGGATTTTTTTTTTTTAATGAAATCATGTGGTGTCATCACAAATTCATTTACAAGGTATGTGCTTGCACACTTGGAATTTGTCTGATCATTAGATTAAAATCTGAAAACTGCACTGCCACAATTTGTGTGATGTTGAGCAGGCAACAAGATAATGGTCTACTGTAATTTAGTCCACTGAATGCACAGCTAGTAGCTACGACTGAGAAATATGTTCTTCATACCCAAAGCATAGAGCTAATATTGCAATACCAAAAAGCCCAAGACACTGATCCCAAAATAAAAGAAGAAAATAGGGAAGGAGGCAAGGAGAAGACCTGGTTGCCTCCAGCAATCATTTGCAAGTCACAAATCTGTGGTATCTACTGGAAAAATGGAGGGAACTATAAGGAAAAATGATAGCAATCAAGGAAGATTTACTGTTATAGCTAAAAGTTAAAAACACATTCTGTGTTTCCAGGTGAAACTTGAACTTAATATTCAAAGTGCAACAAACAGTGAGAAACATCTTTGACGAGACATTTATACTCCCAGGTGGCAACAGTTTGACTTGTATAGCCTGTTCTTCTAAAACTTACCTATGTGCCTTCATAACAGGGTTTATGTCTAAAACCTTTTAAATTCCCCATCATGTTAAACTTCTTTTTTCTGGGTTTGTTTTTTTTTTTTATGATTTGCCAGGGAAACAGTACATTTTGGCTATTTAAAAGTTACAGTGTTTACAGAGGTCAGGAATTTACAAATGATTTTACAGGCAGTCTCAACTCTTGCTAAGACCTCTGAACTCTGCAAGAGGATGAAAATTTGATTTAAAAGATACAGTAAATAATTATAATGCCCAGTGAGCAGCATTTAGGAGTGGATTAAAATATAATACAGTAATTACAACCATAAAATCAGATAAAAAATAAGTACTGGTGAGCTAAATAATATGGCTTTGTTAAAAAAAAAAAAAAAGCTTTACAGCACAAATTAATTAAAACGATATTACATGCTTACAGGATTTTTAATCACTGCAGCACCCAGCTGACATATAAAAATGGACCAACACAGAAAGTCCTTATTAATGACTAATTTTCAACAGCAGCAGTAAAGTTTAAATAAATTCTACTTCCATTTCCAATTCAAAAATGTTTCTGCATGGCTACAGAATACCAGTTTTTCCAGCTATTACAATTAGAGGTTTTTTCCAGATACTTCAACAGAATCCTAGTTAAAAATTACCCATGTCAGTAAAATGCCTTACAATATAATTAAGCATGAAAATAATTTTACACATGCAATTAAGTATTCTTTAGCTATACTTAAAAAAAGTCATTAGTATGATTGAATACATAACAAGGATTGATCAAATGTCACCTGTTACTACAGTTTCATCATCAGTTCATTGTATGAACACCAAAGATTCAAATTAAAAACCAAATTGGTTAATCTATATGTGTCATGGTATATTGAACAGATCATTTGTTCTGTGAGTTCTTATTAAACATCAGTAAGTTGTTTAATAAGAATGCATATTAGACTTGGTTGATACTATAATTTTTTTTGAGATTCAAATTTTCCTAAACAGAAAAGTAAACCAATTTTTCTCTGCACCTTAAAAAGTTTAATGAGCACAGAAACTGAACGTCTTATAGAAACTAAGAAAGTATCAAAACTACTCAGTAGTTATCTCTAAGCACTTTTTGGGCTTAACTCATCATATGAAATTAGGTTTTGAACAGAAAAATTAAACTTTTGTTTTGAAGGACTGGACAGTTTTACAGAATTAGGCATCTTCATCTCTTAGGATAAGAACCTGTTGAGCACCAAACACCAACACAATGTTCAAAGGAGTAACTATAGGAATTACAAGTCTGAACATTTAAAACTTCAGCAGCCTAGAAAGAATATGCAATTCTTAGCTCAGATGTTATAAAGTGTAATTCCACCAGTACTCATTCTAATGAAGGATGTTTTAGAAACATCTCCAATTAAATAATAAACTGTAACATGACACATAAGTATTAAGCATTCTATCAACCAACCTTTTAGACACACCTGCAGCAAATATTTCAAAGCATTAGAAGTACATAGAATGGTACAATTAATTAAGCTCTTGAACTGTGGATAAACAAAAATACATAGAAAAATGAAAAGTTTTAATTGACTTATTTAATGAAAAACTTGACCTGCACATACAGACATAGAACATCTATATACACAAGAGATTAGTATTTTAAATATGTGCATAAATAATGAAAGTATATGCAAAGTATAAATTTAAGGCCATGACATCAAAGTACTTTATTACAAGTCCTTACCTGTAGCATTATTTACAGAACTGCAGATAACTGACCAAGACATTTTTAACTAAAGACAGGATTAAGTAACTAAAGTGTGATTAGTGGAGCCAAGATTAATTTGTTCAAAACAATAAACCAAAACATATTATTTAGTTTATATTTAGTTTGAAGTGAATGAAACAGGTACATTCACAATATGGCAGCAACAAAAAAATAGGACTTGAAAAATCCTTACTATAACATGGTTTTAAAAGGTAAAAGAATATTTTAACTGTAGATAGGCATAAGTAAAAACACTTTCCCAAACAGTACTAGGTAATTAAAAAAATATTTTAAATAATTCAAACAACTTTAACTTTTCACTAAAGATATATTCCTGCCTCTTTTTTTTTTTTACAATAGTAAAATGGAAATAAAACTAATTCTTATCCAAATTAAAATACTATACACAAGAATACCTATAGTAACTCTCCAAAACAGATGGCCAGAACATGAGCTTACAGTGGACAGAGCAGAAATACTGAAATATTAATGAACCTTTGAAAAATGCAGCTGAATTCTAAATGAACTTCACAGAATGGTAGCGATTGGAAGAGACCACCGGAGATCATCTAGTCCAACCCCCCTGATAAAGCAGGATCACCTACAGCAGGTTGCACAAGATTACATCCAGGCAGGTTTTTAATATCTCCAAAGAAGGAGACTACACAACATCTCTGGGCAACTTGTTCCCGTGCTCTGCCACCCTCAGAATAAAGTAAGTTTTTTCCCCATATTCAGATGGACCTTCCTGTGTTCAAGTTTGGATCCATTGTCTGTTGTCATGCCACTGGGTACCACGAAGAAGAGTCTGGCCCCATCTTCTTGAGATCAACCTTTTAGCTATTTCTGTGTTGATAAGATCCCCTCTCAAGACTACTCCAGGCTAAACAGACCCAGCTCTCTCAGCCCTTCCTCATACGACAGATGCTCCAGGCCCTCAACCATCCTCATGGCTGGACTCCCTCCAGGAGTTCCCTGTCTGTCTTTAACTAGAGAGCCCAGAAGTGGACACAATATGGGCTTTTCCTCCTGGGAAAGTCAAAATGCAGCACTCTTTTTATGCTTTTAGGCACTACTCCATTACTTCCATTTTCAAAAGAAGGGAGAAAAATATATATAAGCAACAGCAAGAGCTTTTTTTTTAAAAAAAAAAAAAATTCTGCATTTCTATTTTTCCATTTCTTGTTACAAAGATTCAAGGTCCAATTCTACAATAAGATAGGTGATTACCAGTACAAGAATCCAGAACACTAATAACACAGACTTTATTATACTACAAGAGAACATAAGCACAGATCAGGGTGTGCAGAAAACAGATGCAAACCCCAGGAGTTTTTCTATTAAAGATGTAAAATAAATCTTCCCAAACTTACCTTCACTGAAGATGCAGAATGTTTATACTAAGTTGAGTCATCAATATTACTTTTATAGTTCATTGTAATGCTAATGAGAAGCTATCAATTTATTTTTTCTTTTCCTATGACTGCCTTCTTGCTAATTTAGAGGGCATGTAATAGAAATTTTTTTTACCAATGTTTATGGAAATCCAGGACTATTTTTATCTACAAATGCTCAGCCTTCACCAAATGGCTACCTCAAACTCTAATGTAATTATCAGATGTTTTTTGGTAAACTGAAGAAGCTGAGGATTTCCCAAGCACGAAACCAGTCAAATGCTAAACATCAGTAAATCATGGATGCTAAATATCTGTAAATTATAGACACAAATACAGAATTAATTTTGACATTCCTACACCACATTTCTTTGCCTTCAAGCCTAAATGAAGCAAAAGTAGGAAACAGTATGCCATATGAGACTGACCTTTTATAAATCATGAGAGATGGTTCATGATTTAGAGCAGAAAAGCTCTACTAACATTACAGAAAACAGAAAAGATAATTAGTTATAGCAGATTCCTTATATTATTGAGCTGTATATTGATCCTCCCTCTCAATATTTTTTTTGTATACTTCCTAGAACAATCTGAATGATTATGCACAGAGATAAATGAAATTAAACAATGTGTTATCTTCAGATTCCATCTGGTCTATAACAGCATTCTATTAACAAACTAAAAAAATCCATTAAACACATGATTCATCAAAATTATTTTCTGGAGTTTAAGCAGACTGAGATTATGATTAAATTAACAGAGTAGCTTGGCTGTTTGAAGTCGACTGAAATGTTCTGCAGTGTATGCAGAAGAACATTTACCCTGAGAGGAGTTGTGATCCTTAAGATGCTCTTCACCATGTGACACATCCAGAGGAATATTATTTTCTTTCACAATAACCTTAATTAGCACTTTAAGAAATATATAGTACATAGAGATCATGAGATTTCTTTTAAAAGAAAAAGTTAGTGAATTCGTATCAACCATACATTTCACTTTAACTACACTATTGTAGACACAATGTAGAGATAAAAAACAAAAGTAAAAAGAAATTGAGATGAGTAAAGCACAGTAACATATAATTTAATCAAACTACATCGTGTATCAATCAAAGTGCCAGGAGGTCAGGATACCTTACCTGAGGCATCCAAAAGTTTATGAGATGACAGGACACATCCACTACTGCCTATCTAACCAATAAAGTTCTATTTTAATCTTACATGTTCTTTGCTGCACTTTTCTGGCAAAAGAAATAAATGGAGAGTCTTATAGACAAAAAGAAACACCCCTAAAAATATTGAAAATGAATGCTTGCAGCCCAGAAACTCAACCATATCCCAGGCTGCATCGATTGAAGCATGACAAGCCCATCAAAGGAGGTGATTCTCCCCCCGCTAATCTGCTCTTCTAAGAGCCTACAGGGAGTATGGTGTCCAGCTCTGGGACCCCCACCATAAGAAAGACTTGGACCTGCTACAGAGGAGAGCCACAAAGATGATGAGAGGGTTATAAGGGTAATTAGAGGGCTGGAGCACCTCTGCTACAAAGACAGGCTGAGACAGTTGGTCTTGTTCAACCTGGAGAAGAGAAGGCTCCAGGAAGACCTTACTGCAGCCATCTAGTACACAAAGGAGCCTACGGGAAAGATGGAGAGGGGCTGTTTACATGGGTGTGGAGTGATAGGACAAGAGGTAATGAGTTCAAGCTGAAGAAGAGTAGATTTAGGTTAGATATTAGAAATAAATTCTTCCTTGAGGGTGGTGAGGCCCTGGTACAGGTTTCCCAGAGAAGCTGTGGCTGCCCCCTCCCTGGCAGCGTTCAAGACCAGGTTGGATGGGGCTTTGGGCAGCCTGGTCTAGTGGAGGGTGTCCGTGCCCATGGCAGGGGGTTGGAACTAGATGATCTCTGAGGTCCTTTCCAAGCTAAACCGTTCTATGATTCTATGAATATGTCTATGCAAATTTATGCTTATATAAAAAGTCACACTTCAAGCATCATTTCTGAAGTACTAAACACATTGCTTTAAAAATATTTCTAATATCAGTATATTTCTACCCTACATAGAAAAGCATCCCCTTAAATTCTTCATAGACATTTACATTTTAAACAAAAAAATACAACAAAAAGTTTTACATACATTTGCGCTGATACTGTAATAATACATAAACAGCATTCTCCTGCCCTTACTTTTTGATCATTAGAAATACTGTTAACATCCAAAAAGGGCACAAAGAGCATTATCAAATATTCAGTAAGTAAATATGTGCAGGCCAACCCAAAATCTGCTATGGTAAGCACTGGCACAAAAACCCCTCACAGTATTTGTAATGAAAAGATGGAATTAATCTTTCCAAGAAGATAATCAAACATTAAGCCACACAAGAAATATTTTTCTATCTCATCGCTGACAGGCTAGTGTCACAAATATATGCCTGGTTCTGCTTGGCAACATTTTGTTAATACTCTGTTCATTAATTTAACAAACTATCAAGAGAGTATGTTTAGAATGGGCAAGCATTATCTCTTGCATTTCATTTAATTAAACTCTGTTCTAGCAATATGACAGTCAGCATTTCATGAAGGGAATTATTTTAAGGATGAAGGTAAGAGAATATTTCAAAGTGCCCTGCTAAAACATGAAAGCATAATCTAAAATTACCCCTGCACACACTGTAATTTATCTATAATATTAAAGATGTTATTTCCAGAGTTCATAATTAATTGGATTCCACACAGAAATTTTTCAGGCATTCCAGATAGCAAAAACGATGCACAAAGGCACAAAACATAGTGCCGAAGGGCAACCATAAACAACCACTGTGACTTGCCCGAATTACAACAATCATTGAGCTTAATGTGTAATGAATACTGGCTGCCTTTCTGTATGTGGTCATTACTCTGCTGCAAAGAAATTGCCATTGAATTTTGATTATATTGCCTTAATAAAAAGTAATGAAAGTGGCTCATGCTCTACTGGCTTTCTTTTAAATGATACACGACAGTGATCTTGCAAAGGCCAGTGTGCCACAAACTGATTGAGTATGACACCTCATCTGAGGAAGGCGATGTTACCTCACCACTGTAGGTAACTGCAATGATGTTGGCTTGACTTCACAGAATCACAGACTTCTTGCAAACATTTCAACTAAAGGCTTTCAGTGAAACACCAGTCAGAAATTAGGTTAGCTTTTAAGACTTACCATCAATCCGACTAACAAGCTCTTCTAACATTTTCACTTTCTTTTGGATTCCTGGCTGTGCAAACGTGTAGTTATCCTGAAGAAAAAGCAATATACAAAAATAAGTTGGGGGGTAGAGGGAAGAAAAAAACCCATTTATTCTCCTTCAATAACATATTTCAAACCACGTATTTTTCTGTTTTCTTAAGTTGTTTGTGTTTTGGTTTTACATTTCCTAGGTCTGCTTCTCCAGTTAGCAGTAAATCATCACAGTGTATAGTCCCGCTTCAAGTCCCTAACAGCATACCTGCCTTATAGCTACTGCTGCATCAATTGCTCTCTACTTGCTAATCTGGTGCCCCTGAAGCTACAACTTTATTGCAGAAGTCCAAGTAGCTCTAAGAGGCTGTCATCTTAAATACCAAGTTGCGCCACATTACAGACTTTTTAAGGTGATTTTTTTTCCTCATAAATTTACAGTTTTAGCACAAATAATGAAGGAAATATGAAAAATTAAACCATAATCAGTGACAGGATGAGAACTTGATCTTTAGAAGTTCAGAATAATACCTTCCAGCAGCACAAGAAATCGCAAATCCATTTCAATGAAGTCATGACTGTTCTGAACCCAAGGTTACAGTTAATATAATGAATCAAAATCTAATACACAAGCTGTATAGCTGAAATGGCAAGGTATTTGCATGTATTGGTTTGAATGAATTAACTCTAACTGGACTTTTGCTTTTTGGATTGCAGCTGAACAATATAAACTATAGTTTAAAATAACAAGAAATATTATCTCCAATTCAGCTGTTTCAAATAAAATCATTCGATACACAGCAATGTTTCTGAATATTTGATTGACAATCCCTCCACTCACCTAATTTTCTTATGGTTTGCAATACACAGATATTCAAGAACAGACAATTATCAAAGAAAGTTATGTAAAATTGTTTACATGTAGTCACTACATCAACAGGAAATGAGGGTAAAGTATGCTTTTGCCTCAACTGCTATTGTTTGAATAATCATTTTATGAAAACCAACTGGAAAGCTGAGCAGCTGTTCCAAACAAAATCCTAAAAAATTTTAATTGATGATGAAATATAAATTTTTCTTGACTTGATTTCAAATTTTAACTTGGCTTTAAAGGGAGGAGTATCCATTCATATCTACTTCAAAAAAGGTTATACTGACTTTCTGACTCTATTTACACAGCAGGCTTTTTTACTATTTTGATTTTTTTACTAAAATTGAAATTTAATATTCAAATTATATAAAACTGCCATAAAATATGAAACCTGAAAGTTCACAAGGGAAAATTATAGAAAATTATAAACTAATACTTTTGATTAGAGTACATCAGTCAACAATAGTGATTGACAGCATTAAGAGCCTATTATGTGGTCTCTTCACTTGTAACTGACCATAGTAGCTATTTTAAAAATGATAGCAAAGTTCTCTACTGGCCTAGTAGTAGCACTTTCACAGCAAATCATTGACTGTATCCCATAGAAGTCACCCACACTGGGGCAGCTGGTGAAGAGCTGAAGCCCTGTGGGGAAGGACTCTGATTCTGTGTGACTTCTCGACTCACACTGCAGAAGTTGTGGAAGACTTTCTCCTGTGGGTGGGACCCCATGATGGAGCAGGGGAAGGGGTGAGGAATCCACCCCCTGCTGAGGAGAACAACTGATCGAAAGCCCCAGCCCCCGATTCCCTGCCCCTCCCCGAGCCACGATGCAGGGGGAAGGGTGCGAAATTGTGACTACAGTGAAGGGAGCTTATAAGCAGGAGGGGATTCAACTTTTTAAAAGGGCAGATAATGGCAGGACAAGGGGGAATGGATTAAAACTAAAGGAAGGAAGGTTTAGATTAGATATTAGGGGGAAGTTTTTTACAGAAAGAGTGGTGAGGTGCTGGAACAGGCTGCCCAGAGAAGTAGTGGATGCCCCGTCCCTGGAAGTGTTCAAGGCCAGGTTGGATGGGGCCCTGGGCAACCTTCTGTAGATCCAGGCCTGGAGGTTGGTGGCCCTGCCTGTGGCAGGGGGGTTGGAGCTCTGTGATCCTTGGGGTCCCTTCCAACCCAGACCATTCTATGATTCTATGAAGTCTGCTAAGAAGGGAGGTGGGGGGAGGTGCTTTAAGACCTGGCTGCACTTCTCATTATCTGACTCTGGTGTCACTGGGTGTGCAGTGTAGTGTAATAAATCAGAGAGTTTTCTCTCCTTTATTCTGCGCTGATTCTGTTTTGCCCAGGATGCTGATTGCAGACTGATCTCTCCCTGCCTTTATCTCGACTCCTGAGCCTCTCAGTATCTATTTGTCCTGTGTCCATCTGTAAAGGGGAGTGATAGAGCGGCTTTGGTGGGTGTCTGGCCTCCAGCCAGCATCAAACCACCACACTAGTATTTCTAGAAGCAGTATTGTCCTCAAAGTACAGCAATGTGGTCCTCAATTATGTAATCTATAACAGATTCTCTGTAAAGGTATCTTCATGTATTTAACACTGAATGCCAACACAGAGGTAAAACACTGCTACTTCAATCATTAGTTTCACCCCAGTAGCGTAACTCCCAACTGTGATCTATGAATCTGAAACTATTTTCTTCTGAAATCATCATTTACTCCTTACACACCTGGAAATACAAGCTCAAACTGCCATCTTGGATTTGAAAACAGATAACTTTGCTCTTGACTATATTTGATCTTTTGCTATTCATTTATTTTTCTGTTCATTATTTCAGCTGCAAATGAACACAGCTGGGATTCTCTCTTCGACTGGTGCTGACTCATCTAACTGGCAAGGTCATCGCTGGCTCCTCCAGTCCTCTCTTCTAATTAAACTACACTGTACATATTCCCACCTATGACACTTGCAATTGACTTTATGGAGTTTGTGAAACAGAGAAGGACTTTATAAACATGAAAAGTAGTCTGTTATCTGTGTCATGGCTTCGCCTCAGCCATGAGCTGAGCACCATGCAGTCTCTCTAAGGAAGAAGGGGGGGTGGGCAACTGGGGGAAGGGCAGGGAAAAGAAAACCAAAACACTAACAGGACTTGACAGCAAAGTATACAAAAGTGGTGATACACAAATGCAGTTTCTCACCAACTGCACAACTCAGGCTGTACAACTCAGAGGCATCCCAAAGCCAGACCATCCCCAAACTGTGCATCCTGTAGCCATGTGCACTCCACCCTGCACCAGCCCCCCTTTATGCTGAGCATGACATAATCAGTATGGAATAGCCTCTTTGGCTACTTTGGGTCACCTATCCTGGCTGTGTCCCCTCCCAGCTTCCAGGGTGCCCCCCCCCCCGCACCTTCTCATTAGCAGGGCAATATGAACAACTGAAAAGCCCCTGATTGCTTGGCAACAACTAAAAACATGGGTGTTCTACCAGCCTGACTCCCAAACGTGGCACTGCACCAGTTGCTAGAAAGAAAATTAACTCTTAATAAAACCAGGACATCTGTTATTCTTACTCCTTTTGTGATCAGAGGTGGTGCTAGCAACACAGTTAAAGAAAAAAACATGTCAAACATGAAATTTATGAATTATTCCTCAGGGCAATATAGAAGTACAGTGGTTAAGATTTTAATTCCTCTAACACACAATTTAAGTGATGATAACAGATTCAAAATTTGACTTGACTTCAGTCTTCTTCCAACTCTGTCACGTGGCACAGGGGAATGGTGGTGATGGCCAGGTCATAAAACTTCATCTATGCTGCTCCCCATGGGCCATATGTCCTGCAGGCTGCAGTTCTCAAGAACCTGCTCCCGAATGGTGTCTCCACAGACTGCAGCTTCCATCAAGGCATCTTCACCTGCTTTGGCTTGAGGTCCTCCACAAGCTGCAAGTGGATATGTGCTTCACCATCAACCTCCATTGGCTGCAGGCAGACAGCCTGCTTCACCATGGTCTTCACCATCCACAGGGGGATCTCTGCTCCAGGACTTGGAGAGCCTTCTTCTGCAATGGCATGGGTGTTTGCAGGGCTGTCTCTCTCACTCCTCTCTCACAGGTGCTGCACAGTGTTTTATACCCTTTCCTAAATATGTTATCACAGATGCACCATCAGCACAGTTGAGAAGCTCAGCTTTGACCAGTGACAGGTACATCTTGGAGCTGGCTGGAGCTGGCTCTGGCCAGAAAGAAGCCTCTTCTCACAGAAGATACCCCTGCAGCTCCCATGATACCAAAACCTTTCCATGTAATTCTAATACAAGTTATTTCCTAACTATTTCAGAAAAAAAGAATTCCAGTATCTAATCTGCTGCCTATTGCCCCTCAATCATGGGTCCTCACAGGAATGTTTCATTACTCATCAGCAAATGTTTGTTACATTTCCTCATTTATTTCTTGTGTAAATTTGACCATCAATATTAAGCAAAAGAGAAACTACAAAAAAAAGTCATAACTGAGAACAGGATCGTCTGGTGTCAACAGATGTTCAGCAAACATTTAAAATAAAACACAATTCTAATTACTGTTCTTGACACTTTCTAATAAGTATTCACTTGCTCTGACTTGGCTGGCCCTGTGTAGAGCCAGGAATCGGAGTTGATGATCCTTATGGGTCCCTTCCAACTCGGGATACTCTATGATTTGATGATACAGCAAACTATGCATGAATACAATAGAATCTATGATAAACATAAAGAATTTATGCATTAGCATGCAATTCCTTTACGTTCTGCTCAGATAGCTTCCAACATACTTTCAGTGAACTATGTTAACCTTCTTCACAGCTGAGTAGTTATAATACCTAGTTCAGATTTCGACACATAATTAGTTTCACCTTATAATACAGGAGGTTAAGGCTTTATAATGTCACAAGGGCTAAAAACTTGCCTGAGCCTGAAATCTGTTAGTAGTCTGTTCTTCCTCTGTAGAAGCTAGTATAGCCAACTCACTGCTCTGCAACTACAACTAGATCTGGCAGGACTTCTTAAAAATATAATTGAAAATAAAATATTTCAATTATAGTTTGGATCAAACATGAAAATGTGTATGAGGTAATTCCTTGTATTTTTTAAGGTATGGGGACTTAGAAATGTAAGAAACTTGATTAGAAAGTGAAAATAAAGAATGAGATTCTTCTTAGCCACTCTGATGAACATTGTAACAGATGCCTCTAATCACCACGTGCAGCCACAATACTGACCACTGTCTGTTCAAAATATTACTAACTGTGGATGGAGTGCTAAAAGTAACACAGATGCTTTATAAGTGCATGTTAAATGTACTTCCAAAGCAACTGTTCAGATACATCCATATTATTTTAATTTTATATTTTCTTCAATATATGAGTACTTCTTAACAATGAATCTGTAACAAATCTGAAAACCTTTCTTTGTGACTTCTTCAATGATTTCAATTACACATGGAAAAAGGAATGCAAATACAATTTGTGAGTTCCATCTGGTGTAAAAGTACAAAGGTAAGCATATACAGATGGAATCAAATACATGCCATTATGTATGAATATAGTAACTTATGTATTATTATTATTAATATATAATTTGTAAGCACAAGAAATATCTACATATATGTCCTTCTTTGTACATAAATATATAATACACACTTCATTACTTACACACACAAAAATGAATTTTGTGTATTAAAGTAATACACAAAATGTATTACTTCCTGAGGAATGAGCAGAAAAAGTATTTTCAAGTTTCAAAATGCAACTATTTTTATTTACACATCAGAAGTTTTTACATTGCATTACTTTAACCTTCCACATTGATTTATATAATTTTAAAATATATATAAGGCATTTCAGAGTATTACAAGTTCTTTTCCAGGGTCAGAAAATGAAACACATTTGCAACTCTAAGCTAAGTACCTTGAATGATACAGAACCTTACTGCACTATTAAATACATTGTATATATGACCTTAGCTACAGTTATCTTTATCTGGAATACTTCTTATTTTGAAAATTCAAATTTTGCGGGCTTTACCTAAGCAAAGTGCCCCTTCTTTTTCTTTAAATAGGTAATTCATATGATATAAATGATAATTTGGAGAAAGGGAAAAAGCTGAAGAGGAAAGGAAGAAACCCTTTTATTTCATCATGGAAGGAGAAATAAAGGCAGCCAAACTGGAAAGAAAACACTGTCAATTACTTGACAATAAAATGACTGCAGCCAACCACAAATGTAGGCAGAGCACTTCTCATCTTTTCAGGTGACAAAAGATGTTCACCAACAACGTACTGATGAAAATATCAGAACCATTTACTGAAGCAAAAGTTTTGACACAGTCTTCACATGTTCGCTAGCTTCTAATTATGTTTTTATCAATCTCATCAGATCTTTTAAGTACAAAGGATACATTAAGTAAAACGTGTATGCGTCGTAGTTTTGCTCTAGCCAGGAGCTTAGTACCATGCAGCTGCTCTGTCAGGGGCGGGGTGGGGGGAAGAGGGAGAGGGAAAAAGAAAACTGAAAGCAAACCTCATGGGTTGGGATAAGGACAGTTTACTGGGACAGCAAAGGGAGGGAGAAATAGCATTAGCAGTACTTTACAGCAAAATATACAAAATTTGAGACACACAAATGCAGGTTCTCACCAAATTGCACATATTGCATATCATGTTCCACAATCACTCCAAGATACTAAAGATCTTTCAACCTTATATTTAAGTTTGACTTTCAAAAACTTAAAATTTCCTAAGCAGTAAGAAATAGGATTTACAAAGCATTGCAGTCTAAAATGTCCTACACATAAAATTGTATCTTATTTTTTCCTACATTACAGGATGGAAAAAGCAATATCTTATTAAACAGTAGGTGCTGATTCTTGTGTTATAATAGTATCCATAGTCTCAGAATCCGACTAAATCTTCAATTGGGCGATGTAATGAAACCTCAGTTTTACACAACTCAATGTACTATAAATTACAGAAACCATTAAAGTAGCAATAAAAAAAGTGCTCAGGGTATATTTTTGGATTATGGTAGGCCAGACAACAGTTCAAATCTGGGTAAGAGCTAGAAATCATAAATACAGCCACTTACAATCTCAAAAGCTGATGCTGTAAATTTTACACAGAAGATAAAATATTTTTATTCTGAAACATACCGGTAGCACCACATATTTCATCAAAACCACAGAAAACAATGCCTTTTATGTAAGTATTCAGAACCAATTACTACTATATGTGTTCTCTTCCTGAAAATTTTACTCTCAGTGACAGGTTAGCAAACTACATTATTGACTTCCAAAGAGACACAGGCTCCTTAAAAGCTTCTGAAAACACCTGTCCTAAAGAAAAACTTCAGCCCTCAGGATAAACCCTACTGAAGCCCTCAGTTTTCTATTACCTGAAGTCCCAATACAGACTTACTGTTACAAACCTAAAATTGGCTACTGGTCCAAATAAAACACCTTGTGTTTTCCCTTTTAAGAGCAGTCAGCAGCAAATGACTACAGCAGATGATAGTGGGAAAAAAATTCTTCACCAAAAGAGTGGTGAAGCATTGAAACAGGCAGCCCCGGGAGGTGGTGGAATTGCTGTCGCTGGATCTGTTCAACAAACAGGCAGACAAGGCACTTCAGGAGATGGTTTAAAGATTATGGTGGTGTAGGGCTGACAATTGGACTTGATGATCTTGAAGATCTTTTCTAACCTTGATGATTCTGTGCTTTTCTAAGTGCAAAATAAGCATGCAGTGAGACGCTCGCAGCATTCTTTCAGCTTCCAGTGCTGAGACTTCCCCAACTCCAGGTGGTATCTCGGTAATTAAAGTTGTTTCAAGATTTTTTCTTCAATCAAACTTCAAACTGTTCAGCTTCTAAAAGCCATGTAAAATGCTTTTCATCCTTTGATAAGTAGCCTCACAGCTTAGTTACTCAACCACTCTTTTTAAAGCCTATCACTCAGCAGCATAACAAGATACTATCTAGGTCTTGCATCAGAAGAGACAGAAAGCAACTACTCCCTATCCACCTTCTTCATGCAGCTCATCATTTTAAAGACTTCTATTACCTTTCTCCACTTAGTTAAGTCATCCGAGCTGAAGAACATAATCCATCACCCAGAAACTCTTCTAGATCGTTGATCACACTTATCTTGCTCCATTATTATTTTTTTAACTTTCAATATATCATTTCAAAATGGGATGGACAGAAGGGATTAGAACAGCATACAGCATACTGAGCACAAGGCCATTTTAGGTTTTAAAAGAAGCAGAGCGATGTTTTCTCTTTCAATGACTAGTTATATATACCTTCCACCTTGCAGTAACAAGGACTGATTCTACTGTGGATGCTTAGGATCTTTATGAACTTCTGGTAAAGGATTTTATCAGAATGCATTCTGGAAATGCAATTAAACTGTACAGTTGTCCACCGATTCCCTCCAAAAGCTGCCAGATTTGTGCCGCTTTACAGAGGTTATAGGAAATGTATCCTTTAGCTATTAATTCTATTTATTTTTACACTTTGTACAAATTTTGCTGATGTGCATGTCTATTTGTCTGTGCTCTTCTGAATTGCCTTGAAATAATTTTAAAACTCTGATTTCATATGCACTCCATTCCATTCCTCTCATACCAAAGCAGTTTCAGCATTGATTTTTTTGTTTACCTATTTCAAGAGGCCCTCATAGGAGGTACTCACAGATGTATTTCAAACTAAGCAGAGTTAGGAACTGCTGCTGAAATTTTTACTACACGTCCTGATGCACAGTATCCTATTGATGCATTCAATTTTCTCAAAGTGATGGGACTAGAAGTCCCCCAGTGACCACGAAAAACACTAGAAATTTCCAAAAGATCTCTTGTGGACAGGTGCTAGTCTAACCTCAGCAATTTTCATGCCTAGCTTATTGTTGTGGTACAGTCCTACCCTACAGTTCAATGACACCACAAAAAAATGATTTGCAATGCTTCTAAATCAATGTGCTATTTACACTTTGCAAAGTAGACACTGATGGTATCTGACTCAAGCTCCTTGCTGATGACCATCTCAGTGTAGAGCAGTTTGAAGAATCATTTATACAAAAAAATCACAAATGTTGACATTTTTAATCTCAGGTTTTGGCACATCAAGAGTTTCAGGATGTACTTTAAATCAATGTGTCTGAGGCCAAATCATTGACAACCATGATATGGTCCTCAGCTGCCCAGAGCCATATAAGGTGACCATAGCAGATATGCTTTTTTTACATTTTGAACAGCCAATAGCAGACATGCTTTAATTACTGTCACATCAAAAGTAGAGGACCAACATAACAATTGGGTTAATTACATTCCAGCAGCTCCTAGTTACAACTACTCTACTGCCTGAGTTTGTTTATTAACTGCCTAGCATTGGTCAATAAAATATTGGTAGGGGTTTTTTTCTTCAGGTATTAATAAAGCCTTCAAAGAACTCTATGAAGACCAGCTTCAAATAAGACTTTGAAGATCTGAAGGACCTTTGGAAAATGCAAAGTCACAGAGGATGACAAATACTGAATGTTCTGCCCTCAAAAGTCTGCCCTTAACAGTATACATTTTTAACAGTGATTTAATATGCATTCTGTGTAAGAAAATTCTCTTGAATTGAAAAACATAAAACCTACTTACAGAAAAATTTCTAGACTCCTGTTCTACTTTGAGTCTTCTTTTTCTTCACTCTAACTTTAAAACACCATAAAATAGTATTTGCTCCAACAGATGATGTCAGAAAAATAGAAACAGACATCTGAGTATCAATACAGAAAGGATTCTGCATAGAAGCACCTCGTGTGGCCATGCATCTGTTTCAGAAGATCTGAGTCTCACATGTGTCACGCAGAGAGCGTAATAGAAAATGATTTAGTTAGTGATTACTAAAAACATTGAAGTTGTCTATTTATCATGAAAAGAAAAACCATTCTAGAATCCTGAACAGGCACAAATGCCTGCCCTAACTGTCGAACCTATTTCTCACAAAATTTCCTATGTTTATAACTCTCCAATTAATATCTGGATTTGAGAAACCAGGTATTTGCATTTAAAATTGTTCATCACTTAGAAATAGCTTTATAGAAGCCACCAATAACGAGAAGTGTAAGAGTAATCCCAAACTATTGTTTATTCATCAGAATAGAAGTCTCTATTCACCAATAAACTCACGTTCAGCAAGACAGCAATCTGTTGATGAGGGAGGACCTCACTGCAGCCTTCCAGTACCTGAAGGGAGCTTATAAGCAGGGGGGGATTCAACTTTTTAAAAGGATAGACAATGGCAGGACAAGGGGGAATGGATTAAAACTAAAGGAAGGAAGGTTTAGATGAGATATTAGGGGGAAGTTTTTTACAGAGAGAGTGGTGAGGTGCTGGAACAGGCTGCCCAGAGAAGTAGTGGATGCCCCGTCCCTGGAAGTGTTCAAGGTCAGGTTGGATGGGGCCCTGGGCAACCTTGTGTAGACCCAGGCCTGGAGGTTGGTGGCTCTGCCTGTGGCAGGGGGGTTGGAGCTCTATGATCCTTGGGGTCCCTTCCAACCCAGACAATCTATGAGTCTATGATCAGCAGTCATCCCTATATTTACATGTCTTATCAATCATAAAGTTTTACAACACAACTTACACTTTAATTCTAAAATAAAACCCTCTTGTTTTTATAAGTGTTATAAAACACACTTCTGATCAAGCAATCCATTGGCTTTCTTTAGAATAGTCATGGCCTCTAGAAAAAGACCCACCATGTTTTGTTATGCTTAAAATCCAACTTGGACAAAATGAACAGTCTGGACTTCTGGAAATAACTGAACAGTTATTACCATGTAGAATTTCTATCTCACAGATGGAGTTGCAGTGATAGGATTTGCAGAAACAGACACAGAGCATGAATATGCAGATCAAATTTTAAGAGATAATAATAACTACTGCTAGCATTTCTGGTAATTCCTGACAGGACCTCCACACTTCTAAATCCTGTATCTCCGACTGGCATTAGGATCTGTTTATACAGAAATTAGGGTATGGCTGCAGTACCATCTTTCAGTATCAGCCATATGATACAAGTGGAGACTCTGAAGACTGCGAGACAGTTATATATCACATTTTCCATGAACACACCATATAAGCAGTGCTATGTTCAGGTGGGGAAAGAAGAAAAGGGAAAGAAGAAGAGGGAAAGGAAGACTACTTTGTCCATTTAGCTAAGCTGAGCAGAAGTGCTAGGGGCTGATACATGCCCAGAAATCTGACAGAAACTATCCCTGTTTTGCACAGGTAGACCCTGCAGTACCTGCAATACAGAAACTTGACCCATCCATGCCTGGGAAGTGCATATGCAATAGCTGCATGGTTCACAGGACAGGCGACAAATAACAGATATGACAAAACACTTATTGTACATATTCTTTATATCTATCTTGGCTAACATGCATATTCTCAGACATAAGATCTGCAATTTATCATAACCCTGAACTGGCTACCCAAGTAAGCTGCAGACATAATCAAGAAACATTTTTGCAGGGGTTTAATGAATAAGTACAATGCAAGGTCTCTTTGATCTATTTTTTCCTCAAAAATAAAACTTTGGAAGGTCCTGCGAAGCATTTTCAGAAGAGCTAGTGTCAGTTTTGTTTCTGTATGTACTTCTCATTATTTGAGCTGCATATTCATGCTATTTATCTGTTCCCACAGACCTCTGAAAGGCTTTCCACACAGCATTCAAGCCACCTATCCATCCATCTATCATCAGACCAGAGGCACATGTTAGCAACAACTTTCCCTAACTCAGGAGCAACATAAAACTTCACAGGATTCCCCCTGCAGATCATAAATCTTGCTATTTAATCTGTCATAGAAATTGCTAGTACATACATCAGTATACTCCAGTCCCTCAAAATTAATTATCTCCCTTTTATTCTAAGAATTCCCAGGCTCTGATACGTAACTATATTAATATCTTACTGCTATTTTTAATACATCTGGTTATATCATTATGCAAGGCATATATTTCCCCTTTGGTTATTTTATTACCATCATACTTGACCGTAAAATGAAGAGTTATACTCTATTTTATACATGACCATTACATTTTCAGGTAGCACAGATCAGTGTGAACTTTCTACTTGAATGTTAACAGGACTCTGTTGAGTAAAGTGTTACAAAGAATGATTTAGTAATAAAAAAAAAAGCTAGTTATGATGGATATATGGGAATATCTATTTAATTAAATGGGAAAAGTACTTAACCTAAACTTCTAGTGTTCCCACATGCACGGACACTATTCCTACACAAGAAAATGCAAAAAATACTTATGCTTCATCTAGAGTTTAGATGCAGTCTAAACACAACCAGCTTTATTATGAGCACAGTGGAAGGACAATGGGAGCACTTAATCTTCTGAATGTTCAATTTGAAAGACAACACAGTTTTGGAAATTTATTAGCCATAGAATAAACCTAAAATAGGAATGCACCAAAACACTGTTGTACAGATTATAAATGTGAAACAGTCAGCTAATGTGTTGAAAAAAATCAAGAATGGTGGCCTTATTTTGACATGTTTTGCACATGGCCACACAGCCCCTCAGAAATAGGTTTTTATAACTCATCATTAGAGCATATTGCAAGGACACAGGCTGGAGACAAACTGGCTGGGAAGGAGCTCTATGGAAAAGGACCCAGAAGTCCCAAAAGCAAGCAAGCTCAGGATGAGCTGGTGGTATGCCCTGGCAGCAAAGGCAGCCAGCAGCCTCCTGGACCACTGGATGAAGGGTATGTTTATAACTGATTTGCTTTAACGCACTCTGGTCAGATCTGCTGTTACCTCAACCCTTTGTGTCCCAAGTTGGGCACCAGTATGGCTGTTGTGGTTTAACCCAGGAGGCAGCTAAGCACTACACAGGTAAAATTCATGGGTTGAAATAAAGACAGTTCAACAGGACAAAAAAGGATGAAAGAATGTAAAAGTGATGCACAGCACAATTGCTCACCACCTAACAACTGATTCTCAGCCAGTTCCCAAGTAGTGGCCACATTGACAGCTTTACCACAAGTTTATACACTCAGTCTGACATCACATGGTACGGGATATCCCTTTGTTCAGTTTGAGCCAGCTATCCTGACCACGTCTCCTCCCAGCTTCTCGTGCATCCCCAGCCTACTGGTAGGCCAGTATGAGAAGCTGAAGTAGTCCTTGACTGCTTTGCAAAAACTGAAAAATCAGTGTGTTATCAACATTATTCTCATCCAAAACTGAAACCATTGCATTATATCAACTGCTAGGAAGACAACTAACTCTATCCCAGAAAAAAAACCAGCACAACTGGTGAGGTTTTTAAATTGTATTGTCAGGCAGTTCAGGTCTGTGAATCTGCTCACAACAGGTCGCCCTCAGCAAGGGACAGACAGGAATTAGCATTCTGGAGCAGTCAGGAGCATAATGTTACTAAAATTTTATTCCAATCAGTTTGTGCAATTTGGGGCAGAATTTAATCTTAAGTTTAATGATTCCCGGTCCTACCTCACTCATTCCCATCTAGTTCTTGCTGTCCACTAGTGGATCTAGCAACATGTATCCAAAATGCAAGTCAGTTAGAATCATATAATCATACAATGGTTTAGGTCAGAAGGCAACTTCCACTAGATCAGATTGTTTAAAGCCACATCAAACCTGACCTTGAACACTTCCAGGGACAGGGCATCCACAACTTCTCTAGGGACCCTCATTATTAAAAAAACCCCAATTTGTTATGCCCGATCTAAATCTTCCCTCTCTCACTTTAAAACCATTACACCTTGTCCTGTCACAACAGGCCCTAGTAAAAAGTCTCTATCCATCTTTCTTCTAAGCCCCCTTTAAATATTGAAGGGTCACAAAAAGATGTTGCCAGAGCCTTCTCTCTTCCAGGCTAAGCAACCCCAACTCTTTCAGCCTTTCTTTATAGGTGAGGTGCCCCAACCTTCTGATCATATTCACAGTGGTCATGTGGACCTGCTCTAACAGCTCCATGTCTGTCTTGTACTGGTGACCCCATAGCTGGATGTGGTACTCAAGGTGGAGACTCAGAACAGTAAAACAGACAATCTCTCCTTCAACCACACCTCTTTTGATGCAGCCCAGGATACAACTGGCTCCCAGGCCCACAAGTTAACATTGCTCATTCGTGTCCAATTTTTCATCCAGCAATATCTCCAAGTCCTTGTCTGGAGGGCTGATCTCAATCCATTCATGCCTCAGTCTGTACTGATATTGGGGATTGCCCTGACCCATGTGCAGGACCTTGCACTTGCTCTTGTTGAACTTCATAGGCCCACTCCTCAAGGCTGTCAAGGTCCCTCTGAATGATATCCCTTCAGTAAAAAAATATTTGTTCTTTAGGGGTTTTTTTATCCCCTTCCTTTCAATGAGCTAATTTTCTGTTGGATTACTTCTCCCAGTCAACTCACCCTGAAACTGCATGACCCCTCTATCTGACAAGTAAAGTCGTATCAACACAGGAGGGAACCACAACAGAGGAAAAGAGCCCAAGCAAATCCTTTCATTGAACAGCACTCTGCAGGAGCACTGAATTAACTGTAATCATCAGTCACACCACTAGCATCATCTTTTAAGCCTCCTTTTGGTAAATGAGAGCATCCTTGAATACATCCAATTGCTAACCATTGCATTTATATTATACCTTAAACTTTCATAAATGAAATTTAATTCCATTACAATTAGTTTCAATATTTTGTTGATCAGTACTTGATAAATTTTGTATGAAAACCAGAATTTTAAGGAGAAATTATGTAACCTCTGAACTTCATTTTCTAGGAAAAAAACCAACAGAGCAGCAGGCCTGTGAGAGAACATGTTCCACTAACAGGTAAAACAGTTGGAGGGTTTGCATTTCATTATTTGGTTTTTTTCAAGTAGATTTCAAGTTCTCACTTTAAAAACTCTCACATATTTTTGATATATAGTCCAATATTTTAAAATGCAGTAGTTCTGAGAGACTCAAATATGCAAAGCAGCATTCTTTTACAGAAATCAGCATGACAAAAAGACTATGCTTTTCAATGACAAAACATTGAGCTTTGACCTTTAGCCAGGAGAAATACACATAAAATGCCAAAGTTAAAGACTTCTGTTTATTGACTCAATTTATAATAACTTTTTCAAAAACAGTTACAAGTTTAAATTCACAATATGCTTTAACCAATGAAACATTCATATTAAAACATAAGTCATTGGCAAGAATATTTTAAAGCACTTCTTAAAATACTAATTGTAAGAAAGAAATATCTTTTAAAAAAATACCATCAAAGAACCTGGAAAATATTTAGTTTCATTAACTACAGCTTAATCATTTTTATGTTTATTCACATTGTATGATGATTTAATGATTGGAGGGTAGGCATTTTCCACACACCTATACTTAATCTCTAGTGTCCTTGCTACTTAAAATTTGGAGAAACAAAACCTCTAACTTTCAAGCACTTGTCTAAAGCATTTCAAAACAAGTAAAGCTACATGGGATCTACCAAAAGGATTGAATCTACTAAGTACAGTAGGAACATATCTATCACCTCATGTTACATTAGGAACATAATTTTTCTATCCCTGTAACAATTTCTGTTGTCACTAAAATACTGAAACAATTTCAGCGAAAAGTTCCTCTACACTATATAAGTAGCTGATCTGAAAGCAGAGAATAATCAGAAAGAGAAGGTATGAACTTTAAAAAAAAGCAGCAATGTGCTAAATATTTGTAATCTTAATTTATTTTCTAATCAGCTCACTGAAAGCAGCAAATGAACCCTAACTTCAAACATCTGCCTACCCAGCATCACTAAAAATGATTCTTTATTACGAGTGCAAAATATAAATTATCACCTTTCAGAAATTTTCATATTTCTAGCAAAGGTCACTTTTGGAATTCACAATGACTCTTATTTTAGTGCATATATTCTGACTATACAATATCAGACCATTTTTGCTTTCTAGCAAGAATCAAGAAGTTTCTCTCAAATGACATAGATCTGAAAAACAGACATTAGAGACTATTTGATGCAACACAAAGCCTATAAATTTGACTCAGGTAACTTCTTTGTAATCTCCAAAGTCCAAAGTTTCTACTTTAGTCTGCATCAGCATTGCAGCATAAAGTGCTTTAATGTGCTAAACATCAAATACAAATGCTTGGACTCCCATTTAATCTATGGTAGATCATATGGATTCCTCCCTCACCTAAATGCAAGGTATCTAGCAATTTATTTACCATTTTTTGTAGATCCAGCTTATCTTCATAAACTAACATGCCAAGGAATGCAAACATGTACACACAGATCCACCAGTCTATAACTTGATGCATTCAACAGAAAATTGTGCCCTGATGTATAGTTTCTCAATGTAGGAAAAGAAAAAATAAAAATCAGACAACACTCAGTGAAATAGCCAAAGAATCAAGTTTCAAATGGATGTTTTTAAAATAGGAAGATAATTTCAGGAGCTATTAAGATGAACATTTTTTACAGGCTGCTCTATTAATGACTTCAAAAATTAATAAAAAAGCTAGCATCACTTCAGTGAGACCATTCTATAATTGAAGACTTGAGCAAACACTATCCACGCTTGGTGACGGAGGTGCATATCACACCTCTAGAATTCAAAATTTAAGTCCTGCTCTAGAACTTTATACTACAATGAAACACTTTGACATTTTGATGGAAAAGAAGTCACATTTTTTTCCTTTTTCCCCCTCCCTTAATAACATGCCAAACTTGCAGCAGACTTCTCCAACAGGAAAATCTACTTCCCCCCCGTTTTTTATAGATGTACTCTCTCTCAACAACCTTAAAGTACTTCAAAGCCATGACATTAATTGGTTCTCTCCACTACTTACAGACAGGAAAAATCAATTTACCTGAATACCATCAAGCAACTTGCTCATGCACCAATAACTGTCAGCTTCTATGTTCTGCAGCACTTCTTCAGGCAGACTGGAAACATCAAAATTTTCCACTTCTTCTTCTGTTTCAGGAAAAGAGAGAGAGAAAGAAAGACAAGTCAATGAAGTAGAAAAAATAAATAAAGCAAGGATGAGGAAAATAATTGAAAATAAAGACAACCACCATTATCTTCTAGTCAGAAACTTCAACACACATTTACTTTAACAGGAACTAAATGAATCATTTATTGCTCAACTGTGTCATCTAATGGCTTTAAATGTTAATGAATACTTAATTTCCTGCAGACTGTGAAAATCTCAAATCATGCCTGGTTAACCAGAATTAATATGTAATAAATTACTTCATTCTAAACATTTAACACCTGAAAGAGGATCATCACCACTCTGAGAGCCCTCAAGCTATGTATGAACAATCTCTGCAGAACACGTCTATGTTTGCATCATACACAGCAAAATGTTGCCAGTCTTGACAGAGGAAAAAGCCCTGAAAAATACTTTTTAGAAAACTAGTGACATTTATTTAGAAAGCTGACTACAGCTCTTCAAGGAGGATCTGATTTTCCAGCAACCATTTGGAATCAGAAGGAACTCAGACAAAAGGAAAAAGGCAATTAACACTCTACCCCCAAAAAACCTCAGTGATTCTCAATGCCGGAAAAGCACAGAAACCCAGTGATGTCTAATGCACAGAAACTGAGTCTTCCTCTTGTCACGACACAAGAGTATTAGAAGAAATTCATGTTTCACTGTGAACTGATTTTTTAACACTTAAGCTAGGTTGTTTTATTTTTAAACCATGGCATCTGAATTAATCCATTTTAAAAAGAACACAGAACACGCCGCCTTACCAGCTAACTCCCAAAGCTCCCATGCAGCCCCAGAAGAGAGTTTTAACATGAGCTGGGAACACTCTGAGGAAATAGCTTCCTTCTTGCAACAGCTCACAGTGTCTTACTGTACCAAGATGAGAATCAAAGAAGCCCCTTTCCCAGCTCTGGTTGCTTCTCAAGGAAGGGACAGTGCAGAAGAGAGGAGTTTGACTCTTTAAACAGCCAATAAAATACCAAAGAAGGAATTTCCTCCATTACAAAATTGCAAGATAGCATAAAATAAATACTAAGAGAAATCCAAGAATATGTAATATCTCAAAACTCCTCTATTATCCATCTTGTAGTTTTGCACTATGTCATCACAGAAACTTAAGTACATCTTTAAGCTGTCACATTTTATTAGGTTACCTTAAAGCACTTATTTGTTAATTGGTAATAACCATGAGCATTACATCTATTGTAGGACAATTTTCACATTTGTGAAATTCACACATAAAGTGACTTTACCATTACTAGTAGACACTGGTAGCAAGGTTTTACCAAAGCATTCTTGTTTGCACTGGTGTCTATTGTAGGTGTGCATCCTATAAGTGATCACCATTTTTGAACAGTGAAATATTAATAGCTGTAGGACAAGGTCATGCTAATAAAATATTAGTTAAAGAGACTCCATAAAATAAAAGCACATGATGGTCTCAGAGGTGGCAGGACAGTAACCAATGCACCAGTAGTCACTTACTGGTTATTTTTGCATCGCAGCACAGTTTTAAAACCCCAGTTTCTAAAAAAAAAAACCACCCTAAAAAACCCAAAACAACAACAAACCACAAATCCACCAAGATCAAACAGGTATCCAACATGTTTTAAATACTCTACATAAGAAAATCAGTTATAGCACTGCCTTGCAACACCACAAAGGGTGAGTAGCAGACTGCAACATCAGATTTTTGTAATAGCAGATGCTTTCACAAGGAGGAAGACACTCCTGGCCCAAAGTCAGTAGCATTTCTCCCAGCAGAAAGGAAGTCAGATCCCCCAGAAATCAGTATCATACTCCTCTCTCAGCAACAGTCAGCAAATTCTCACAACACTCTCTGGAAAACGAGGGTAACATTGGCAGTAAATGGGAGGAAACAGTCCCCCCAATACCGTTCTATTCGGTTCCCCACTTTCTCTAATAGACTCCCCTTGTTAAAGACAGCTTCCAGAAGAAACTTGGATTCATTTAACTTATTAAATCCAATCCTTTCACAAAAAAACATGGTTTTCACAAAAAAAATTAGCATAATAGAAAAAACATTTTCACTGAAAGAGATTTGGGGCCCCCAATACAAGAAAGATGTGGCACTGTTGGAGAGGGTTCAGAGGAGGGNGGGGAATGGACTAAAGCTAAAGGAGGGAAGGTTTAGATTAGATATTAGGGGGAAGTTTTTTACAGAAAGAGTGGTGAGGTGCTGGAACAGGCTGCCCAGAGAAGTAGTGGATGCCCTGTCCCTGGAAGTGTTCAAGGCCAGGTTGGATGGGGCCCTGGGCAACCTTGTGTAGATCCAGACCTGGAGGTTGGTGGCCCTGCCTGTGGCAGGGGGGTTGGAGCTCTATGATCCATGGGGTCCCTTCCAACCCAGACCATTCTATGATTCTATGATTCTATGAATGCTTGAATTCAATGGGGATAAGATTTAACGCAAACTGACCAACATCAAGAAAAAACCCAAGAAATCTAGCAATGAAGAAACCTCACTCAGATTAGACAAACAGCCAAGGTGATATACATTTGACAAAACTAATCCAAATCAAAATGCCAGCTCCATTCCTTAAAAAGAAGATAACAGTAAGGTCCCCCAAAGTCCAGAAAAAGTATCAAACCTTTATTAATGTCAACATGTCCTTTACTAAGTCCACTAGCAGAAAAATTACTAACGAGTGCTCAAAAGACATACTCACAGAAAGACAGAAAATTATTAGACATTAACATCAACAAAAAAGGTCATTTGAAGATGACAAGTTTCATATGAACCTGAGAAAAATCAATATTAAGTATTTAGCTAGCTACCTCCAACTTAATATGCCTTGAGATTTTTAAAGTAAACAAGAGAACCCCACAATTTTCAGCAGAGAAGCCCTTTTTAACAGTTCAGAAATTTATATCAGGAATGACCATTCCTATTAATTTAGAAGAAAAAGACTTTTCCAAGCAAAATAAAATGACCTACGTATCCCCTACAGCAGGAACAATTTTTTTGGTATATCCTATATATGTTAACTTGTACAGGTGCCATACAGTTACACAGTGCCATAATGGAGAAATAAAAATAGCTAATATTTTTAATTTTCATTTTATTATTTTAAACAGTGAAAAAAGGAATAACCCATTACTCACTCTGCCTCATGATGTCTACAGAAAAAAAAACAAACCAAAAAGTGTACCAGAGTTCCTCATATTTCTATAAAACACAAACATAAGTTGATCTTCATTTCCCTTGAAAGCAGCAGTCTTCAGGCCCTCCTTCACTAAGCACTTGCTGAAAGAATGAGATTATGACTACTTAGCTAGTGTGTTTGCAAATTTCCTGCCTTTGAGCACCTTTTCTTTTCATGATATTGCTATCACATTTCTGAACAAAAAAGGAAGTTATAAACCACAGCACAACACAATAATTCTTCTACAGGTGGCCATGTGAAAGGATAACAAATGAAAAAAAGACTTTTTATCTTCTCTTTCTCATCTTTCTTATCTTACCTCTTTTTTGTCCTTCTCTTTCAAAATCTACCATTTCACTGTGTATTCTCATACCAGGATTCAAGCAACAAAAAAGCCAAAAATACACCTAACCATTGAAGGTAGGTGTTTTCACTTCCCTTTACAGCCAACACAGAAAAGCAAGTAGTGATGCAATATTAGCTGTCATTAGCTGTCTTGTTCTGAAGTAGAAACCTAAAATAAATCAGATGAATCATACACAAAGAAAATCCTGTTTCTCAATACCACCTATAACTTGAACTTAAAAGTATTGCCTCAGAATGCAGACCTCTACACTCTGGAAGTCTAAACATAGCTGAAACTTAACTTTAAACTCATAACAAAAGACTTCCACCCTGTGACTGAGCTACTTGCAACAAGTGAAAATGACAGCCTGGAAGAAAACAGCTACAGTTTGATAAATATGGCTGAAGCAACCTGGAACAGCAGACACCCCAGCATTAGTATTTTGGAAAAAATAGATTCTTATTGATCTAGTATGGAAGACTATCAAATTAGGGAGACAAATTTTTAATTTTTCCCCAGAAAATAGAATAGAAGAAACATCTTCTAATTGTTCCAACTACTTTTCATCACAGGTATGTTCACCAACACAAAAGGGCTGTCAGGGCAGGTCCTTCTGACAGGACATGAACTTATATCACGTCTATGTCCTTGATTTCAGCTGGGATAGAGTTAATTTTCTTCCTAGCAGCTGGTGTAGTGCTGTGTTTTGGATTTGAGATGAGAATCATGTTGATAACAGAACCGGTGTTTTAGTTGTTGCTAGGCAGTATTTACACCAAGTCAAGGACTTTTCAGCTTCTTTAACTGCCAGCAAGGAGGCTGTGGGTGCAAAGAAGCTGGGAGGAGGCACACACAGTACAGCTGAGCCCAACTGACCAAAGGGATATTCCATACCATATAACATCATGGTCAGTATATAAACTTGGGGGAAGCTGGCCAGGGTGCTGCTGCTGGGGGACAGATTGGGCACCGATCAGTTGGTGGGCAACTGCTTTTCATTTGCATCATTTTTCTTCCTTGAGTTTTATTTTTCTCTCTCTTTTTGATCATCTTCCTTTGCATTACAATTTGTTGCTATTATTATTTTATTTCAATTACGAAGCTGTCCTTATCTCAACCCACAAGTTTAATCTACTTTTATTTTTCTGATTCTCTCCCTCATCCCAGCAGGGGAGCGAGCAAGTGGCTGTGTGTCGCTCAGCTGTTGGCTGGGGTTAAACCAAGACAATTCACTGTTTTAAGTAGAATTCTCATTATTCCACATGATGGGGGGGNTGAAAAGGCAACTATTAACAAGTTCTTTCTGGTCTAATTTGGGTGCTCCTATAAATTAAAAGATGTAGACAGCATTTAAGAACTATCCAACTAAATGGATCCATAGTCCCAAAATACTATGTCACAGAGCTGCAAGCTGAATCATTACAGCATTTTTAGGAAGAATCCATCCAGCTTTCTTGTTGATTCAGTGATATGTAATAACGCTGAATAGATTGATATAGATGTAGCTTAAGAGATAATTCATTAATATAGCTTTAATATAAGGCTTTGAGGCTTCACTGTTCTCTCTCCCCCTTTGGAATAGCCATCCAAAAACATGATACATTTCTGTGGCATATACTGACTGATCTCTAGCTTCTTCCTAAGCCTCAAACATGAAATAAATATTCAGGATTCTTATGTAAGTTACATCCAGTGTACTTTCATTTTCATCGTGCTTCTCATGCATCACTACATCATCTCATCTAATGTCACAGAGTAAAGTTTTTAAGAAAAAACCCCAACTCATTAAGTGTGTAAAGACAACTCAATTTTATTTCAATATTCACAAGCAGTATTTACCTTACATAAAACTGTCTCAAGCTTTACTTTGAAAATCTACAACCAAGTATTTAAAAAAGTAAATCTAATTACTTAGAGGATATATTAAAATACACTTTTCATTAGATCAGCTAAGTAGTAGATTTTTGTATATGTTATATTAACTGGTACTTTTTCATTTAAATGTAGTGTACACTGAACAAAGAACGATGCTGTAGAAGCCATCCAGACAGTAAATCTAATAAAGACAACACAGCATCACAAAAGCCACCAAAGAAGCAAATCCTCAGTGATGTGAAATGGTTTCTGCTGCACCAATTCACCTTAACTTGCCAAACTTTACTGAGAAAGTTCAAAACAGAATCTGAATATTTGAATGACCCTTTTCCGTGCTCCACCTGAAATAAAAAAAAAATAGGCCACCCATTTTCATGACAAGCTCCAATTAAGGAACATTTGACTGGCATAATAATACGTAGAATGACAGTTTACATATTTAACATTTATTCAATTATTTGTGTAGGCATATTGTGCCAAGTCCTGCTTTTTCTACACAGTTTTAAGGGTAAAAGCAATCAAATTGCATGCTTGCCCCCTTTTTTTTTTTCTCTTTTATTTGTACGAAGAAATACACTAGAAATGTTTAGAAAAGAGAAGGAATTTCAGGACAAACAACAGAAGAAACAAAAATAACCATCTCAAAAGTTACATGAGAGATTATTTCCATTTAAGAATTGTGCTTGAAAACAGAACTGCAAATTCTGATTTTAGATAGTTTTAACTTTATTTTCAATGAATAAGACTAAGATCATTAATAAATTATGAATTCTTTACATACACCCAATATACAGAATAATGCATTAGAATGGCTAATTCTCTGAACATTTTAAAATTGTTCTTTTTGCAGCACTCATTTGTGTAAATTTATTTTCCATTTAATGCATTAAAAGTAGTACCATATACTTAAAGTCCAAATTACATAGCTCTTGCAGAGGTACAAGGAAATCATTCTGACTCTACATGCACAGGTCTGTATAAAGTTTACTTACCTTAGATGTATTTTCAGACAGACCTAACCTAAAAGTTGCCAGCTAAGTATACAACCTACAAAACTATACACATACAATTGCATTCAGAGGTGCATAGTAATATTTCCACATCTAGAAGATCTTACACATTTCACTTCAAACTTGGTTTGCAAAAAGCTTTATGAAACAGTTATTCAGTCACTGCACTAAGGCAATGTTTTTCTAAGGAGATCAGGACATAATAGACCATTTAAATGTAAATTCTTTCAGTAACAATTACCTAATTAAATATGTACATAACCACATCAATCCCTCTCATTGAAAAAAATCCTAATTATATATTTATCTGATAGAAATAGCTTTTGAGTTGTTACAGATTAATCACCAGAGTAAAAACTTCCCTTTCTTTTTGATACTGCAGTCACAAAGGTAAAATTGAAAAGAAGGAAGAAAATTTAAAAAGGATTCAATCATCTCATCAGTCCAGGCTTAAGTAAAGATGATCTTATGGCATTTCAAATACTCCCCTACTAGCCATGTTCTCACACATATAATGTATCATTGTCTTCACTATTAGAACACTGTTGATAATTGTGCACTTGTTTTCAGTTGATCTGCCATAATTTCCTTTAAGGTGCAACAATAAGCAAGATAAATATATTTATACATCAGTATAAAAATGATGTTTTAAACAAAAATAATTTTACTTTATTAGCATTAATTCTCTAAATTTTACTGCACCTGGGGAATGTTATAATCTCCCTTAACCTGGATAACAAGGTAAATCACGAAGTCCAAAACCATTTTAAGCACGATTATTTTGACCTAAGCTTTATCCTCATCAAAATTAATGTATGACCCTGAAAGTCCTTTCAATTTGTTCTATCACCAAAGAATAAATGCGTCACATACTTATTCTCTAATTGCAGGTTCTGCATAACAATAATCAGTAAATCACTGAGAGACTTCTTTTAGTGGGCCCTACATGTTTGCCAGCAAGATGCTTCTACTCAGGCTTTTTCTAGATTAAATTTTAATAGCAATTTTTTCCCCAAACTAAGTAGTCCAGAACTTTCCCTTAATTCCTGCTTATAATTCACTGCACATATCAACACAGAAATAGGCCTGATTTTAGGAGTGATACGTTTATTTGAAAAATAGGGAAATTCTCAACTCATATTGCAAATTAAACAGAAGACATGGCTTCCTTATAGGCTGCAGACTGAGATTACTGCTCAACAATTCAGATACGATATATTTACTACCTCAAGAAATCTAACACCAAAGCATAGTACGAAAGAGAACAAAGTAAACCAGGTAGCACCAACAGGTCTTTAACCCACAGAATGTGCATAATGCCTAATACAAGAATGGAAACCTCTTACATAAGTGAGAAATCTGGCCAGTTTACGCTTAGGAAAAAAGGATACAAGCCACATCCTTAAGTGTGGCATTATTGTGAAACTGGGGTGTTCAGAGCTTGTAAGATGACAGCTTCTTCTTAAAAATGTATTTTAACAACAATGAAGAACACAGCATTCAGCACAAATTCTTCTCAGAGTAATTACTTCAATAAGTATGTTGCTGTCAACCAAAACAGATTGCCACGGCCAAGTGGAGCATGCGATACCAAATTACGGGACTAGTAATTAGCATCCACTATGCACGATGAGCACAGGATGCTGATGAGCATTTTCTTAGAATGCCTGATAAGGGAGTTTCCTGAGAAATCCAAAAGGTGCTTGGAGAATCGGAAATGAAAGATTAAAGGGCGAACATGGCTCCCAAACCACAGTTTTTAATTACCTAGTTTGTGCTTATAATTTAATTTTTTTAAGCATTGAGCCTATGTGTGTGCAGTCACACAAACCTGCATCACACAAAACAGCAAGAATGAGATAAACCACAGCGTGGTCAAACAAATCTAAAGCAAGATCCAGGAACACATGCCTTGCCTGGGTTAAAATATGGGATTAATTACAGGGCTATTTTAGAGACACAGTGCTAGAGTGACTTTTTTTTTTTTTAAATGGAAGAGCCTTCAAAAAGAATCTATAAATTAATGTAGATTTTAAACAGAATTATTTATTGGACAGGGAGGAAAAAAGTCAACTTCATTAAAGGCCAAAACATATTTCAAAGATTAAAAAAGTCAAGTCTATGCATGCAAGGGTGAATTCTAAAACTATTGAAAATTAACATGACTTCCACCTAAAACTATAAAAAATTTGTCTTGAACATAATTACTTAATATAAAAAAGCAAAGAGAACTCATTTACCAATCCCATACACAGTAACATGCTTAATACACTACCAAAATAACTTTAATCAGACTAAATGTTCAATATTAATTTGCATAAATATAAAATGAATAAAAATTATCCACAGAATTGTATAGAAATATGAAAAATATAAAATTCAGAAGTTTAATGTTTGCACTGATGAAAGACTGAAAACACTGCCACCGTCAAGTAAGCTCAGAAACCATTTATGTATGACAATATGTAAGCACAAACTCACCCATTCCTTAAGATTATTGGTTTTTGTAACCTATTACTGGCATTGAACTGTACAACAAAATCCCTTCTTAAAGAAAAATGGATGTCAGGGGAAATAGCTGTTCTTCAGTGACATCATACACACAAGCCTGTGACTGTGGCAGTTTGCTGCAAATCCAACCTGTGTGAGATTGGTCAAATTTCTTATTCGAAGTGGCATACCTCCTTATTTTGTAATCTCCCATGTCATCCACAGCTAGTAAGAAAGAAATGTCCCTTACAAACTTCTTGCCTTACTTACAACACAAGTATTTGCACTTTTTAGCACAAAATGCATATACTGAATAGCTGCACCAGCAACACTACTTCTTATATTGCTTAATTGGTGAGAAGATCCTGATCATATTTCATAAATTCCTTGATTTAAAATTTCCCAATGAAACATCTGTGGAAAAAAACCCACAAGAATTGCTTTGTTCACGAGATTCAATCATACTTTACATACTGTATAGGTATTTATCATTATTGGTAAAGAAATAATGATCCACAAGGTACAAAGCAGAGAAAAAAACACTGCTTCATTTAATCAAAAATAGGAGTATGGGTTGTTTTTCTTCCCTTATGCTGCTGTTAAGAAAGGTAGTTTCTTTAACTTGCAGTTGGAAAGTAACTTTTATCTCATAATTAAATAAAAATAGAACCTGCATATCCATGCAGAAATGTCTTTGATGACAATACAATAAGTCAGTTGTTGGGGTTTTTTAAAGTGTCAGGATTTACTACAACTAATATGCTATAAAAGCATTAACTCTGCTCTAGTTAAAGGTGCCCCTGCTTGCTGCAGGAGGGTTGGATTAGATGACCTTTAAAGGTCCCTTTCAACCTAACACATTCCATGATTCTGATAAATATTTTCTGTTTCTACAAGTAAGACAAAACATATCGAAGAAAAATTGTTTAAAAAACCCAAACTTGCTCACTTTTTCCTTTTTTGGTTATTGTTTTTGAGTACTTAATTTTACATTTCTGCATTTTAATTGCTTTTCCACAGCTTTAAGTAGAAATTAAAAATTTCAGATTTCCCAAATTAGAAACAAGCAAAAAAATCCCCAGTTGACAGAGAGGCCCAATTGCTTTATGATTGCTATGATTAAAAAAGGTTTACAATTAAACTACAAGCAAAGCCTACTCAAATTAAAAAGTTTCAGCATACAAACTGTATTTGAATTGGTTTGGAATCTGTAACTAACCATATAGCTTAACTGAAAATAGGACGAAAAAGATGTTTAGAACTACATTAAAGCACTGATCCACCTAATTCAAAGAGCTTCTCTTTGATTGAGATACTACTGATCTATACAACAGTATTTGGATGTTAACACTCCTGACATTTGTATAGCACATTATAGTTGCTTAAGTAACTCTCTTCTAGCTTTTTCTCCTGCAAGTTACTTCATAATAAACACACAAAGTTGAGATATTCAGATGCCAAAAGCCATTAAAGCAATTTCCCAGTCTGTCGGAAAACACGCTTGAGAAGATTTAGATCTGAAAGCGTAACCACCTCTGTGCTGCTTCACTATAGAAAGATGAACATTAATTATAACTGTACAGAAACCATGGGGGAAGAGTAAAACGAATGCAGAAGCCAGAACTAAAATATGCGGCTCCCTCCGAATACAAGTCTCTCCCATAGTTACATTAATCGTAATTAACATTCTCCCTCTTCACAATTCTTTCATTTTTACACCTGCAGAACTCTTTTGGTTTCCTTTCAATTTCATTTTACTGCTTCTACCATTATTCAAGATCTTGTTTTCCATTTATTCCCATGATGCAACATTTCCAGTTTGTAATTTCAAATAAAATACCTTTCACTAAGCTCTCTCGACTTCCTCACAGTGCAAGTCTGTTAGTCTCTTAATTGCCTTCAAAAATGAGACAGCATAAACCACAAAAGGTACTTCAAACTTAACAGAAAGATATAACTTTAAAACTAACATTCATATTAGCAAATTCATTTAATTTTTAAAATTCTGGGAGCGTACATTAACTATCATGAACTAGCACATCCTCTTTAGACAGATGCATTTAAAGACTTAGAAATACATGTACACATGAAAAAGAAACTTTAAAAATAAGATAATTAAAATCCACATCATTAATCGTATTTCTATCCATAAATACATCATCCTATGCACTGAAATAGGACTTTCGTTAGCAGATATTCTTTTATATGTACGGGGAATAAAGATCTTTTTTCATCAATCACTCTTTAGCATACCTCAAAGGAGAAAAAAAACCCCAAAGAACTAGAAGTAAATACTTAAATCACAGACTTTTTGTATTCAACAGATAGATCTGAGAGGTAGCTGCAAGCCTCAGTTACTTAAAATCAATAGAAAAGACTACTTCTGATTTATTCCGATTAGTAATGACAAAAGTTTTGAGTTTGTTTTTTCTTATGAGAATGTAACTTAATAAAGAGTACAACTAGATAGATAACTGTAGACCAGAAGAAAACCCAGATTGAGCCTCCAAGGCACTTGAAGTAGAACACAAGCAAAATCATGGATCTCCATCTGAAGAACAGTATAGAATCACAGACTGGTTTTGGTTGTAAGGGTCCTCAAAAACATCTAGTTCCAACCCCCTGCCATGGGCAGGGATAACCTCCACTAGACCAGGTTGCCCAAAGCCCCATCCAGCCTGGCCTTGAATACTGCCAAGTGTTCAGGGAGGGGGCAGCCACAGCTTCTCTGGGCAACCTGTGCCAGGGCATCACCACCCTCAGAGTAAACATGATTGCTGTAGGAAAAAAAAAAACCAAAACACCCCCCACAAAACCCAAACCCCAAAACAAAACTAATAACAAAAAAATCCCATAGTCAATGAAGCAACTGTTATCACCTCCCAAGGCTTTCTTTGAGAGAATGGAGATGCCTGGTACTACAGAAACAATATGTAATAAACTTTTAGGAAGATCAGATAGCAGAGACAACTCGTGTTCTAAGAAGCAATTCTGCTCACCAGTCAGCAGAAACAGGCATCAAACGAGTACAAATAAGCTACCTTGGCGTTTTTATAATTTGTGCATTTAACCACAATATAAAATCAAATTAATGAAACTTGAAGGTCTTGAAGAGTTCCTCTAGTAAAACACAGAAGGTCGCATGCTGAGCAGTTCAAACTGGATGAATCTCTCAATGAGCTGAAACCACACAGCCAGGGGAAAAAAAAAAAAGCAAAATCAGTAATAAAAGCAAAGTAAGGTTGTGGGATGAAGATTTTACCTTGTCACATCAACTGATTCAGTATGAAGAACACAAGTTTAAACAAAAAAAGCTACCTTAATGGTCTCTAAAAATATATTGCCATATTACTGAAACACTAATTTCACAGTGTTAGAAACCTTTGGTTTATCTCATTTGAGCTTAGAAATTTCTTATTAATTTAGAGATATGTTCCACACATCTCACAGAAAAAAAATAAAATATTTCCTCTGATTCTCTCCATAAGAAAAGGTCTGGAAAACTTCTTCTCAGGAAAGATCCAAGCAAAGAATGCACTCAGCTACCCAGCTATGGGGTGACATTCCACAGGTTCCCTTCACATCTCTGTCTGGCTTTCTGACGCTTTGATAGGCTTCCTGGCACCGATACGATTGAAGAAATTTTTATTAGTAGCTTTCAAGTCCCTACTTGGCTGTTCCTCTAAAAGGTAAAACTATGACAGTCATCTAAAAGGAGATTTAACTTCCTGGGATTATAAACCCCTCTCTATTTTTTATATTTTGTTTCTGCTTTTCAAAACAGTCTTCAAACCACAGCTTTACTACTAACAAGTGGAGGCCGGGCAATACATTCTAACACACTGATCAGTATTCTCAACATAATCTTCTTTCATATGACACAGAAGCATGCAGACAAAGATCATAAACCAAAACAAAGTATACCCAAAATCTCAACCCCCACCAGATTTCTGCACTAACAATAATGTGGAGAACAGAAGAACAAGTAGCAGGAAGCAGTAAATTTAAGGAAATATAATCCAGTTTTCTGTCCTAACAGTAATAAGAAATTGTTTACCAGAATAAGTTATTACGTCAGGAAAATTAAAGTCATCTTACATCTACAGATATACAAGATTCCAAAAAGTTTATAGGAAATGGCAATTGCAATTTTTTCTTACTATCTTATGTCAGCAAAGAAAAAGATCCAAAAATTACATTTAATTTTCTATTTAACAAGAAAGCTACTCTCATACAGCAGCATCTTTAAGATAAAAACAATGAATTCAGAGGCACCTTAGAGTAATTACTACCCATCATCAGAAATCATTAAGCCTGATAAAATCTCTGTCCAACACTTACTATAATCTTTGAGATAGTAGGTCTTTGCTGCTTCAATAGTAGGTTTTACAGCTTTTCTCCATGGCAGATCTTTGTTAATCCCTTTAGACTTTTTTTTTTTAAAAGGAATGTCAGCCAAACAGAGATCAAAATACAGCAACTCTTGCTTACTACACTTTCAATGAAAATATTGCAGTATGCTAATTAGATATATCACCATTTTAAAATACTTCTTTAGCTGGGTTAAAGTGACAGTTTGGGGACTACACACACTGACTTAATACGTAGATGCCACTCCAAAGACGAAAGAGCATTTTCTAACATAAGTCTGAACGACTCAGCTGTTTTCCTCTAAGCACATAAAAAGTCCTTTTCTTTTACTCCAAGTCCTACAGAAATGATGCTGATGTTAAAAAAAAGTTGGGATGTTTTTATTTTTAAAATACACATTCTTTCCCTCTCTTCTCCCAAAGAAAGGGAAAAGCACCTTTTACTATAAACAGTTTTCCTGTGAAGGTATATTCATGAGAAATCATTTACCTTTTAAAATTTGAAATAACCTGAGTAACATATAATGGAGTCTTAGACAAAATTGAAGGTAGTGGATTTGTACTATCTTTTCTTTTCCTCCTATTTGACAAATCGATTTAACAAAAGTTAGGAGTACCTTTTAAAGCAGGTGAAAGATAGATCTTTCTTTTTACAATCTACTTATAAAAAATGGATCAAAGTACATCAGTCAAATGAGGGAAAATACACTAAAGAACTGATCTTAGACAAATATTACAGTTTTGTTTAGGACATGAAATTAGTATAAGTGCAAAGAAATACTTTTCAAGGTAAAAGAAAAACATTTTATATGAATATGTATGTCTCATAAAATAGAAGCTCAGAAGAAAAAGTTTAAAACTAAGCATAATCTTAAAATAGATTATAAAATACAATTTGGCTACAAATGGATGTTGAGTATGTAACAGTTCAAAACTAAAAAACTCAGAGGGAGCATTATCTGAAAGCTCGGTGAATAGTCAAAAAAATACCATGAATATCTAGACAGTAAATAATAACATTACAAAGCAATGCAACAATTCTATCAAGATCTAGGAAAGTCTACTTCACTCATTGCAAAGAGAAAGCAAACTGTTT
>VZTU01007101.1:19989-44140 GCA_013400835.1 Zapornia atra
CCCCCCCCAAACAAAACCCGACGAAATTCACTGTGCATTAGTGCAGAAACGAAAAGACCAGCAAGTGCAAACGTGAATGTAAAGAATTATTTCGTTGCTGTTTGTTTCCTTCCCCTGTTAGTCCTCAGGAAGCGCGTTCCCAGCCCGGGGCTGGCACCAGCAGGCACGCCCCTGCGCTCTCCGCTTGGCAGGTTCACAAAAGGGCCCGGCCGGCCTCTTTAGCTGGAGTCTCTGTTCTTCTGGTTGCGCATCAGCGGGCGGTGGTGACGCAGGAGCTCCATGGAGTGCTGCCAGTGCCAGCAGGAGCGGCAGAAGTACTTGAAGCAGATCTAAGGGGAGAGCAGAGGGGGCTGTGGGTTGAGGCCATCGGACAACCCTCCCCCCATCCCTGGGTTTGCTGCCCACACCGGGGATCTTCCCAAGCTGAGTTAAGGGAATTCTGGGATGCTGCTGGAGGGGGAAGGTGGCTGTTCCACCGCAGGGCACAGAGCGCCAACACCCCTCAGGGTTCACCTGCTGCTGGCCCTAGCAGAGCACCAGCAGAGCTGTGGCATTCCCAGCTCCAGGCTGTGGAAAGCTACCTTGGCCTCCAAAACATGGACCCACTTGGGGCTCTTGCACGAACACCCCTGCTGGGGGGACATCAGGCACCCCCAGACACTACAGTGAATAGCAGAGCCTGCTCCTCTTTGAGGAAACCCCCTGGAGTGCAGTAGGCAGGAGTTGAGCATGGCAGGGGGAGGCCTTACCTGGTCTCTGCAGAAGAACGGGCCAGGCTGGGCACTGCACACTTGGCACATGGAATCCTCCAGGTATGGGTCAATCTGAACCTGTGGAAGAACCAGGCAGTGGGCGTGGAGCAGTGCTGGGAGCAACTGCCTGTGCCCCAGGCAGCCCCCAGCACTGACAGGCTGCCCTGGGTACTCCAAACCCATCACCACCTCCCTCTGCTTCCACAGGCTACGCAGGTCATGGTGCTCTGTACACACTACCAGCCACTGCAGCTTCACACAATCATTATGGTTGGAAGAGACCTCCAAAGGCCACCTAGTACAGCCACCCCCCCTACCACCTATATTACTCACTAGCTCACATCCTGAAGGACCTCATCCAACCTTCCCTTGCACACCCAGAGGGACGGTGACTCCACCACCTCCCTGTGCAGCCCATTCCAATGCCCAGCCGCTCTTTCAGAGAAGAGATTTCTCCTCATTTCTAACCTGTACTCCCCAGCATAACTTGCAGCCATTCCCTCTCATCCTGTCGCTGGGTATCTGTGAGAAGAGGCTGAGCCCTAGCTCACCACAACCTCCTTTCAGGGAGTTGGAGAGAGCAATAAGGTCTCCCCCTCAGCCTCCTCTTCTCCAGACTGAACACTCCCCAGCTGCTACTCAGACTCATGTCCCTTCACAGCTTCATCACCCTTCTCTGGACACACTCCAAGGCTTTAATGTCTTTCTTGCTGTGAGAGGCCCAAAACTGAATGCACTATTTGAGGGGGGTGATCCCCTCCCTGGCCCCACCTGGCTCCACTCACCTTTTTAGTAAACTTGGTAGTTTTGATCTCTACAAAGGCAGCAGTCACGGCTTTCAGGTAGCTGCGCTGGTTGTTAAAGGTGACACGGCCAGATCCTGCAAGGAACCAGAGCACAAAGTATGCAGAGTGACATGGCAGCTACAGCAGAAACTGGGGGAGGCTGTGGCCAGCATCACCCCTTCCCTTGCACAGGGAGACCATCTCCCAAGGCCTTGTGGCACTGGCTTGCCTCCTTCCCCAGGCAGTAAGAGCACAGCAGCAGCAGGCTCCACGCCTGCACCTGAACAACCTGGTGCAGAGACAGTTCAGCAGCTTTATTTTGAGGCTCCCACTTGCCCCCCAGAGCCCTGTGTTTTACATCCCCACTGCCAGGCAGCAGCATTCCCACCCCGGTCCTTCCCAGCCCAGTTCTGCTCAAGCTCACACAGGTTTGTGCTCACCTATGAGTTCTTCCTCAGCGTAAAGCAAGCTCTGGCTGCCACAACACTGTCCTAGCTGACTGCTGAAGCTCAGCTCACCACCACAGCCACAGCTCAAAGCGCTACCCAGAACCCATATAAGCTCCCATAGCATCACACTGCCTGGAGCTGGCTCAGGGTTACACCGCACATGGGGACTGCAGCTGCCCTTGGGGATCCTCTTCTTTTAATGAGGGTCAATGCCATCTCCCAAGGGGACTCCTAAAATCCATCTGGGCAACAGCTTCCCAAGGCTAGAAAGGCCTGAAAACCATCCAAGGTCAGTGATGAGCAGCAGTGCTGCACTACCAACCTCTGACACTGTTCCTGTCAAGCAATGTGCAAGGAGATCCACAGCCTGGAGCAGCCTGAGCCCAAAAAGCCAGTCCTCCCACACAAGCCAGGAGCCTCAGTGCTGCCCCTGGTCCCACAAGGCTACCAGGAAGGTACAGGGGACATGCTACAACATAGTGTGCTTCTGCTCCTGTGACAGGAGGTCTCAGGTCTCTGGATCACTACAGGGGCTATGCTTGTGACCTGCCCCTCTCAAACACACAGCCCTGTCTGGGAGCTGTCATCTCAGAGGCTTCATCTTTCCACCTGCAGAAGAGCAGCAGCTCTACCTGACCAGAGGTCACTGGAGAGGGCAGCAGCCTTGTTGTGTGCGGCAGTTTGTGGCTTCAGCTCCAGAGTCACACACGCCCAGTGCCTCTACCACCTTAGGACAGTTGATGTCCTGAGCTGAGGTGGACATGACAACATCACCCAGCAGATCCAGCCAGGGGACCCAGGGAACCTCCCTGTGCTGCCAGCTGCCTCAGAAGCCCAAAGCAGCAGCACCCCAACAGGTATTCAAATAGGACAGTGGGGAGACTGTCCTGCTCAACCACAGTTGAACTGCCCACCAGTGCTGGTTCAACCGTGCTGGTTCCCGGTGCCACTCCAGCAGCCAGTGGGTCTGAGCTTGCCCCCAGGAGGCCACAGGAACCAGGGTGAGCACTGCAGCCATCCCTATGCTGCAGGGACAGAACTAAAGCAGCCTCTAGCCACCATTAACAAGCTGACTTGGCCACATACAGCCCTGAGCAAGAACAGGACACCCTTCAGCAGTGCCCCAGAGATGTTAAAAACCTCACACTGCTCTAGAATGATCTAGAGCCTCCCAGGTCCCAGGTTTGTCTTGCCTCCCCACAGCTGGGGCACAAGGAGCCTTGCCCATGGGAGAGGCCAGCTGGACATGGGCTCCCAGGGCAGGCAGAGCCTGGCACCCTGGGCAGCATTCCCCATCCCAAGCAGAGAGCACTGCTGCCTCAGTGAGCAGTGTGGGCAACTGCTTCTCCTGGCAGGACCATCGCTTACCAATGGGATACTTGTGCTTGTCCGTGTCAATGCCAGCGTAGACCACCCCTCCAAACAGGTCATACATGACAGCTGCCAGGGCCTCAGCGTTCAGCATCCCATGCAGAGCCCCCACAAACACTGTCTTGCTGGGATCGAGCCGCTGCGATGGGCTGCGCACAAAGTTGCTGTCTGCCAGCACCCATGGGATCACCTGCACCTGAAACCACACACCAGCAGATCTGTCAGCCAGGGGACTGCACAGCCTCAGGCTGTGCTGCTCCTCAGCAGACAACAGAAGCCACCCCAGATCCTCAGTCCTTACCTCAACTCACAAACACCATTTTGTTACAGCTGCTCAGGGTCCAGACCCCAGGCACCGCAGCTCCTGAGCTCCAGCCACCTCCAGAGAGCCCACGGGCCCACTCAAGGGAACAAAACCCAACCACCACACCACTCTGCTTCCAGCCAAACTGCAATCCAAAGCACTGCTCCCTTGGGGCTGACAGCCAGGAAACAATACACACATGAGTAGCTTTTACTTACTGCCTGCACCTATGTTTACAGCCCAGTCAGATGCCTCCCTGCACAGGAGCCTGCTGTTGGAGGAGATCAATGAAACAATCCACCCACTGCCAGTTCTGACAGGAGCTTCCATCTGCCAGGCAGCCAACCCAGGGCTCCAAAGAGGAGAAACTTCTGCCAGAGCTGTATCACCAAGTACGGCAGCGCTGCCAACAGCCAGACACCAGCAGAACTGTCTGGAGGGCAATTACTTTGTCAAGAGAAGAGCCAAATCCTAACTCTAGCTGCACCAACTCACAGAGTTGTATCTGATTGATAGCTTACAGCCCCCTTCTTCCCTGGAAGGCCAACCCAAGGCTCTGGCAGTCTCAGCACCTCCAGTGCACAGGTCAGACAGCCAAGGCTGTGTTGGGTAGCAGCTGCAGTTACAGCCATGGACCTGAAATACCTGCCCACAGCAAGCACAGAAGCCGTCAGACCTCGTTGGCTTGCAGAGTGACTGAAGTACTACGAGGATCAAAGTTTGTCTGCAAGCAGAGGTGCACCACAGGAAGCATGAAGCTGAAATCCCTGTTCCTGCACTCCTTTACAGGTACGTGAAGCTGCTCAGCTTCACAAAGAAGGGTCTGCCACAGGTCCAGGAGCTGCAGGCTGAAACTCCTGACACAAGCCATCGCAAAGGACACAAGCACTGACCTGACCCTTCCCCTCCTTGCCTGCATCCACCCCTACCACAGGAACACACCAATTAGATGGCCAAGAGCCAGTTTGATTTCTGCTCCACTTCAGCCTGGCTCTCCTGGACACCCCAGCCTCCAAGGGCCCTGCCACCATCTGCAGGGCTCCTCACAGGCCTGCTCACCTCTTTGCAGCGCATCCTGCGGCTGGACATCTTGAAGTAATACTCGCTGAGCCCGTCGGGGCTGAGCAGGTCCTGGGAGCAGGCCTGGAGCAGAGCACGCACCGATTTCTCAGACTCAAACACCAGGTAGACGTATCCTTTAGAGGCGAAGGGAAAGGAGCAGTTGAGGCAGAGTGGAGGAGAACCAGATCATCCCTGTTTCACAGACACCTTAAATCCCTCAGATGCCACCCAAAGTATCCACACTGTCTCTCCCTTGCTGCCCCCCTGCCCCAACCCCTTCTAGGGGAGGGTAGCAATCTGCCAGACCTGCCCCATGTGAGATCCACAGATGACAGGCAGAGCCTGGCCAGGCTAGGAAAGAGCCCAAACTCAGCAGGGCACAGGTTGTCTGTGTCCAAGTGCCATTTGAGCCACTGCTCCCCATGCACAGTCACACCTAGATGTGACAGGTGGGCACCACTGGCCTGGCCACAGCATGGTTTCCCAGCAAACAGACCCTGCCTCTCATTTAGCATGCTTTGGCCCAGAGATATAAGGTCAAGGCTTTAAGATCACTTCCATCAGCATGGCGCTCTACCTCACATCATTGCAGTGACTGAATGAGGCCATCAGGCACCTCTGAGCCTACAGTCGCTCCTTACCTGGTAACTCATCACTGCTGACATCACACATCAGCCCAGCCACCTCAGACAGGATCACAGCCCAGGAGCTCCTTGGCTCATGGCCCCACAGCCTGCTGTGACACACGTCTGGATTCATCACAAGGCTGCTTGCACTGGCAGTGGGGCAGCTATGGCAGGACAGCCCGACATGGGGGCTGCAGAAACGCCCAACAAGGTTCCCCCCCTGCCCCATGCTTCTGACCAGCCCTGCTAGGGATGAGTGGGGATGCCAGGTTTGAGGTGACAGTGGTGCTGACCCAAGTGAGAGCGGGACATTTACCCTAGGGTGCTCTGTACCATCCAGTCACCAGCATGCAGCTGTACCATCCCAGCATCCGTGCTGTAACATAGCATGGGAAAAGAGTAACCCTACCGTGTCGCTATTACCTTTAGGCATATTACCTTTGGGAGGGCAGCGTGGGTGTTTGCCATCCTTACCAGGCCACTCCACACTCAGTGAGCCAAAAACACGGAAGGTGTTGATCAGTCCAGCTACAGACAGAAGGAGAGATGTCAGCGTCCCCCCAAAAAGCTCTGTCCTGCACCCTCCTGGCATCCAAGCACAAGGCCTTGGTGCAGGGCCAGAGGCTGCTCACCTTCCGTGATGTCCCACGGGACTCCTCCCAGGAACACTTTGCAGGAGTAGACAGGGTTCTTGTAGTTTCGTGGAGGCAGCTGCCCACTCCAGGTGCAGGTCGCTTCATTCACAGCTGGGACAAGCACAAGCACCACTCAGCACTGGACCATTTACTTCACACCCTCCCACAGGGCTCCTACCACGTGTCCCATAACAGCGGGTACAGCAGAGCAGCAGCAGGACAGACAGCTGCCTGTCCATCCTGCCCATCTTCCTGCTGCCACACACACCCCACAGTCACACTCGTGTGTGGAGAAAAGTCTGATCTGCTGCAAGCTCATCTCTGGCCACATTATCAGTACAGAGGCCACCCAGGTGCCATCCCAGAAGCCCAGGACCACCTCCCTGCACTGAAGCCTGATGAAACCCACCACCCCACTTACCTGCTGCTTGCCTATGAAGCCTGGCTTCTCTTTCGATACTAAAGGGGTCTTCTGGAGAGTCCAGGAGATCCCACGAAGGCCACACAGATGCTCCAGGCCATCTTTTCGATGCACTGGCTGAAGAGGAAGTGACTGCAGCCAGGGCAGCTTGATCTTGATCCAGTCGGGATCCCACTCCCATCTTTAGGGGGTCTCTTGACACCCCACTGATGGGGAGAAAGGGCAGAGGGGGGGAGATGCGAAGGCTTGACTGCAAGAGAAAGGCAACATTAAAATCCAATTTCCAAGTAAGAGCATGTAGTACTGAGGGCATGCATCACCCCAAGGCCTTGCCCTCACCCACAGAAGGGTTTCTGATCTCCTTTGAGGGCAGGCAGACACAGGAAAGCAGCCACCTCACCAGTCCCAGCAGCCTGATGGGACCACAGTTTTCCTGGGAAGGGCCTGTCCCAGCAACCATTTCCTACTGAACCCATGCCAAATTACCAGCAGTAGGGATCATTAAGCAGGAGGCACCTTGCAGACCACAAAGCCAACAGCTACTCCCTGCCCACACAGCGTCAAGGAGAGCTGCGACCCCCAGGGAGGCACCAACCACCCCAGGAGGAGCCTCGTGCTTTGCTTTGAGCCCACAGACAGGGCTTGCCAGCAGCACCCACCAGCTCTGCAGGCACCCAGCCAGCTCGCTTGCCATCCACAGACCAACTCCCTGTCCCACCTGACCAGAGTATAGGCTCAGCTGGCTGCAGACCCAACATTTCCCAGTGTAACACGCCTCTCCCAGGGTGGAAGGAGTAAAAGCAGGGATTAATAAGCCAGCAGGGATGGGAGATGCTGCACAGCTCAGTGCCAGCTGCTCTGTGGATCTAGCTGCGCACTGCTGTGGCACAGCTACCCACGCAAAGGCTGTGCTGGGGATGACCTGACCTTCACAAACAGGCCAGCACAGTGCCCTGACACCCTGCAGCAGCAGCACCCAGGGTGCTGCAACTGCTCACAGCACCTCTGCTTGATATTCTGATCCTCCAAGGTGGATCTTAGGAGAATCAACTCCACATCAAGCCAACTGTGCCCTTCACACCCATCCCAACACAGGGGTAAAGGCCACAGCAGAGCCAGGAGCAGCACAAGCTCAGGCCCTGCAGCAGTGCCTGCAGAGCTGGCTGGAGCCCTGCTGTCCTGCTGGCACCCAGCGCCACTGCTCACACTGCGCCACAGACCCAGCAGCACACAGACTGGGTCAGCAAGACAGACACTCGCCTCGCTCGCTGGCTTCCAAATTTAGCTGTGCTTTAGGGAGCAGGAGCAGGCTAGACCCAGTTTGCTCTAGAAGAAACAGCCCTGAGATGGAGAAGTGCAGGCAGCAAGCAGGAAGGGCAATGAAAGGCAGGGGCAGAAGCTCCTGGGAAGCTCAGGATGGAGCCTGGAGGCAGCTATGCTGATCCAATCACCTCCCTGCTACGATCAGGGCAGACACCACACACCAGCTCAAGCACTCAGCCACCACTGGGAGGTACTTTTAGCCATTAGGGCTGCAGGCACAGTCAGGAGGGCAAAATATTAGTTAGAAGGAAAAAAAAAAAGAGGGTACTGCTACAGCCTGTGTTGGACTGCACAAGCAGCCCTTCATCTACAGCCTGGACTACAGAAGAACCTCAGTGGGGACACAGATCCTTCCAGCAGCCCCTTCCCTCCTGGAGCAGGCAGGGCTACTGCTTGCAGCCCCCCTCCAGCTCTCCTGTGCTCCCCAGTAACACAGCAAGACACCAGGACCCACAGAGTGGGTGCAAGACCCAAACTTACAATCAAGTCTGAGAGGTGGTCGGAGCCAGAGCTGAACCCACTGGTGTCTGAGTCCGAGGGGCTGCTGGAACGGGAGTCCAGGAGGGAGCGGGAGTCCAGGCGGGAGTTCCTCAGTGTCGACGTGGGAAACTTTTCTGACAGGTCCGAACCAACGGGGTCTAGAGGCAGGAAACCCAGCGGGGGCTTTCCCAGGACATTCCCCAGAGGGCTACTCAGCATGCTGAGAACTGCAACAGAGAAAGAGCCTGTCAGTGCTGCAGCATGACGCACCTCCTTTGCTCCTGGCTCTCATGGCAGAGGCCCAGGAGGATCCATCCAGGGCTCCCATCAGCTTGACCAGGAGGGGGCATGGCTGGCAGGTACTGACCCTCCAGAAGGGCTGCGCACTTTGCCATCAGCCACAGCCCAGGGTGACAAACACAGAGCGGGTGGGCTACTCTTCTGAGGCCGAGATCAGCAAGGAGACCCCACTTTGTCTGGGAAGATAAGAGCCCCCATGTCCTGGCAGTGCTGGAGCAAGCTGGGATACGGGGTGGGGGGCAGTCACCCACACAGTTTTAGCGACAGGGACTCAGAATGGGACCACAGCCAGCATTAGCTGCACACACCAATGGTCAGGCTGAGGACAGCAAGGCATCTGCAGGATCAGAGGTGGGACACCAGGCACAGAAGCCCAAACAGAAGCTGTGAGGGGCAGCCAGCAGGATGCCAGTCTGGCCTGCTGACAAAGGAGACATTTCTGTCAGTAAGCACCGTCCCTGGTACGGGTCCCCAAGGAGCCTGCCCAGCCAGGCCTTCACCTGAGAGCCAGACACCAGGCTGCTCCACCCACACAGAGGCATGTTTACCTCCCACTGAGAACTGAAACAAGCCAGTTTGTCCCTGCAAACTGAGCCAAGCCCCTGAGCAGAGCAGCAGTCCACCAAGGGGTCACAGAAATCCCATCTATGTGGGTCAGCAGTGTGGGGCCAGCTGCCACCCAGGAGGAGAGGGAACTCAGGGCACACTTGGCCACGTGGAATCCCAAGGGGGGCATGACACCAGCCAGCTCTAGTTAAAAGAAGCAAGTCCTAGTGAGCTGATGCATCCCTAAACCAAATGAAGGGAACAGAGCATTCAGAAATGGTTTTAATTATTCAGAGGCTACAAAATAAGGCAGCTGGCCCCAAAGCTTTCAGTTTTCAAAGCAGGTTTGGGACTCACTTGATGTCCTCCAGCCGTACCTGTTCTCAGCCAGCTAGGACCATAAGGTTTTTAACTCAAATTTTCAGTAGCTTTTCTGCAGAGCTGTATTAATAACCCAAAACACTGCCTATACCAGGCAAGTAAAAACACCACCCTGGTGTGCCTGAGCACACCACAGTCTGACACCAGTATCAACTCAGCGCCAGCATCAGAGAAAGCTGCCAAGTGTGCCCAAAGCGAGATGCAGGGATATACCTGTCCCAAGCCACATCATCTGGTGTCGTACCTGCCAGGGAGCTGGCTCCTCTAGCCTCATGCCAGGAGAAACTTCACAGTGCCCACAGAAGCCCAGCTATGGCACAGGACTAAAAACTCCTGTCTGACCACGCTCAGAAAGGGACCTCCTGCCCCCCCCTTCAAATACCAGCTTGGCTCAGAGCAGCACCCACAGTTACACCCGACCCCGCAGCCAGAGAAGCACCTGGTGGGCCCAGCAGTACTTACTCCAGGCAGAGCTGAGCTGAGGAGCAGCAGGAGCCCTGTGAGCTGCTGTGGGCATCGAGGAGAAGCTGTCACACAGCTCCAGCTGGGGAGGAGCCTGCTCCCTCCCAGGCACAGCACAGAGCAGGGCAGAGCATCTCCCAGCCCAGGCGAGCTGCGCTGCGCTGGTTTGCCGACTTCTCTGAAGCCACGTGATGTGTTTAAAAATACAGCCAGGGTATTGTTCAAGGGAGACAGCTGAATTTGTTAAACAGGCTCAAAAATCTGATTAGTCACTAAACAGTACAAGAGTCAAAGCAAAGCAGCTGATCCCATGCCCCAAGCCTCACTGCTAACAAATGCTCTAGTGCAGACACCCTCCTCTTCCTCAGCCATCGAGCACAGTGGGTTTGTAATGCCAGGCACCCTGTGCACAGTGTTCCTATAGACCTGGAGCAACAAACACCATGCAGGTCCGTCACCAGGCAATGCTATCCTGCACCCCCATCATCTGGTTCCTGGAGGGGCAGGACCAGAGCTCTATCTGGGATGGACCAGCAAGGACTCTGGCCCATCAGGAGCTCCCAAAGGGGTCCCACTGCTCTGCCCCAATTTATTTCACACTCCATTCTGCCACCACTGACTTGCTACAGCCACTGCTTACACATTTTTCTCCCAGGATTGCTCAGCTCTCCTCACTGCAGCTAGAAAACCAGTAAGGCCAGTATGAATGCATTAAAAGGCCAGTAATCCTTCTGCCTGAAGAGATCTACTGGCTGGGCACCTGCCACCAAGGAAAATCCTGCCAGCTACAACTGACCCAACTCCTAACCTTGTGCCCTGGAAGCACTGACATCCTGCTGTGAATACAGACAGGTTTCATCTGCTCTAGAAGCTCTGACAGATCTGCACAGGCAGTGCTTGGCTACACACTCCTCAGGCTGCAGTGAGCTCACAGGACATCCAACATCACCCCAGTGGGTCTGACTCAGCTTCACTTGGTACCTACAACCACTCACAGGGACACCAGGAAGAAAAACGTGACAGTCACACCTAGCATTTCTTCCTTGACACTTGCTTAGCAGTCAGGTTGTGTCCCCTGAAGCCAGCCTGTGGCCTAGGAAGCATCAGCATTAAGAAACCAGATCTTATTTCTCACCCCCCACAACCCAAAGGCATCCCACTCTAAGCCACTGAACCCTCTCCTGAGGAACAAGAGCCTGACAAAAGCCTCAACACCCAAAAAAAAAAGAGCCCTCAGGTCACTGGGACCACTCAAAACCACAGCTCTTCCAGGAAAGTTGGCCTCCCCTCCAGACCAGAGCACGTTCAAAAGCCCATGCAAGAGGCACCAGCAATTTCTGGTGTCAGGAGCATCCCCGAACATCCCGAAGTGACACAGCAAACATCAGGTAACACCTCAGGCTAAGAAAAAGCCCTAAGTCCAAACAACTCAGTATTTTCCACACCTATGGAGGAAATTTTAACTGAAGGGTCAACACAATCCACGTTCATCTGCTCACATGCAGCAGCCCTGCTGTCCAGAGCGTGGCAGTTTGCCTAGAACTTCTGGAACTTTCCATGGCTCTGCCTGGAGCTACAAGAGGCATGCAACGCCAACGCTCGTTTGCAGGGGACAGCAAAAAAGGCAGCTTTTAATAGAAACTCAGCCCTGACTTTTGACTCACTGCTGCAGCTTTAATGACTGGATTCAGAGCCAGCATGCTCCATCTCTGAGCACATCAGCCAAGCACTGACAGATTGAAAAGCTCTGTGGAGCAGTCTAGGTACCAGCGTGGCACTCCTCCAGCTCGCAGGCACTCAGGTCGCTCTCTAGAGAACGAGCATTTTATGAACCCCTCCTCCTCAGCTGAGCTTTCCCTAGTAAACACTACCAGGACAGTGCTGTTGCAATACATCCTCTTAATTCCTGCATCATCTCAGGGCTTTTAAATATACCAAAAGGAGGATGTGCAAGTATCTGGGACCCATCACACCCAAGAGGGTACCTAGTCTCAACCCTATACCTGAAGACCCTAAATTACCTTTAAATCCCACTACCAGCTACTAAGCTGTCACATTGCACATGAACTCCCCCAATCTCAGACCAATTGCTCCACTAGCACAAGCCAAAATCTGCAGCAGTTTGGGAAAGGCACCCCAACAGCTAGATGCCCAGCCCAACCAGCTTCAGAACAGCTGTTCTTCCACACGCTGGTTAGACTTGGGATTTTAGATCACCCAGGACCTTGATGCACACAGCTTTCTTCCCTGCACACTATAGTTTACAGACATGCAAGAATGAGACCTTCCCAGTAGCTTTGATTAAGCCCCATTTTATAAGGGATGGATATAAACATGATCCCTCAGGAGCCAGACTAAGCAAAGCTGGCAGCTGAGGGAAGGGCTCTGGGTAAACCAACCGCCTTACCACTACGACAACGGACACTTCTAATGCCCAGAAAAAAGCCTGAAGAAAAGCATTACATTGAGCATCCACTGAATTTATTCCTGATGGCTCAAGTTGACAAAAAGCTCCACCACAGTTATGCTCACCTCTGAACATGTCCTTTTGCTTTAGTTTGGGGCTGCAGGAGACCACCCAGCAGAATGAGCTGATGGCATGTTAGAGGAGCTCATGCTCTTTACTCCGTGGTACATCAGGTTTAGACAAGTAACTTGGAAACTGAGTCTTGCCCAGAGCAAAAAAGCCTCTCTCCTTACAGCTGTCCAGGCCCTCCTGCTCCAGATCTTTCCCTGTACTGCAAGTACGTCAGCGGAAACATGCTCAGAGGAGAGCAACCACTGCGCCACAAGGCTCCATACCCCACTCAGCCTCCCCATAGGCCAGAAGGGACATGTAACTCTGTGGGCACATGAGTGAAGCAGGTGTCAGCAGCACCTGTCACCCCCACGTTTCACCTGCAGGCAGCTCAACATTGCTTTAGGCAGTGGCACCAAGCACTAGGTGAGCACATGCACATACTCTTTAAGTCACCATCTGAATATACACTTCAGCCTCTAAAAGCTCTCCACAGGGCTGGAGAAAAGCTATTGAGAAGACACTGAGACTTGCACAAGCAGGTCTAAGATACCAAGCCCTTCAGCAGGTGACTTTTGCTGGCTGGCACCATCGTTAGACTGAGGAACACTTCAGTCTCCTGAGATGAGATACCAAAAGTTCATCTGCTCGATTACTCAGCACAGGAGGGATGCCAGACTGTAAAGACCTCCCCAGATACTACTTACACTGAAAGCCCACCCCTCCACCCTGATCTTGTGGAGGAATGAATAGAAAAGACCTTCCCAGGAGAAGCAGGGCAGAAGGGCTAGGTTTCAGTGCCACTGCACTTCTGCTTCCACTCAGACACCTGCCGTGCCCAGAGGCTGCAGAGCTGTATGCACATTTGGGGCAGGGTGGAGGAGGAGGGAAGCAGCGTGACCAAGGCCCTGGAGACTGAACACAGTGCAGTTTCTTTTGTCATTCGGCAAATAAGCCTCTAAAGAAAAGAGGCTGATGTCCCAAACAATAGCCTGCTGCAGTTCCAGAAAAACGGCTCGTCTGCAGTTTTTACCGCCCAGCCAGACTCTGCCCTGGTGGGGTGGGAGCAGGCTGAATGTTTTAGTCAGCCAAAAAGCAGCACCTCCTACAGACACTAAGCAACTCCACGGCAAGAGAAACATTTGCATGTCTGAAAGGCAAACAGGCACCTTAACCACCTCCTACAGCTCCAGCTAACATCTCTGTAGTTACAGCAGCACACAGCCAGACAGGCTGCCAGAGTGAGTTTCCCCCTCCATCGCACACGAGCACAGAGCTGCTTAAAACACGACCTGCTCAGCACACAGGAAGGGGCAATCAATACTCCAAAATTCATCTTAAGTGAAGTTTTAGCACGTCATGCCTACAGCCATGGGACATTGTGCTGTCAGCAAGGAGCCAGCACCCCCTGCAAGCCACAGCATGGGGACACCAGTCGAACCAAGCCCAACAGAAGGTGCAGTGACAGTTGTGGGGCTGCAGCATGCAGTACAGGCATGGGCTTTACTCAAAGGGAAGGCCAGCACTGGAGCTGCCCTGTCTATTCGCTCCTGAACAGGGTGTTACAGTTAACAGCCAGGCTCTTACAAGCACACAAAGAAACAAGGAAAAGACACAGCAGGAAATGCTGAGGGGAAAATATATTTTCCTCCTCCTAAGTGGGACACAACCTAGAGAGGTGGAAGGGATCTCTGCTCTTAGGCTCTCAGTGCTTATCTGAGCAGGGTACCTCCAGAGGTCCTGCCCATCTTAAGTCTTCTCAATGTCATTACACTCCCCCATACTCCACTCAGGGGAGGGAGTCACTGCTGTCACAAGAAAAGCCACCTGAAGGCAGATGCACTCTCTGGAGCTGCACATTGTCACCTAAGTCTCCATCTTGAACCAGCTGCCAGCACTGAAGAAAAAGCAGCTCCCAAGAACCAGATGCAGGCACACCAGCAGTAACCACCACCTGAACAGGCACTACAGCTCAGCCCCTTTTGTCTCCAAACTACAGAAGAGGAACCTCTGCCCTGACGGATCCTTCATTTGGGGCAAAGAAGAACTGAGGATACCTGAGCAGCTATTTCTGGTTTGTTAAGAAGGGTGTGGGGGAATAAAAAAGGCAGTGTGATCCCACAGCTGAACCACAGAATTAGAGTGAGGACACCTGAGGTCTATTCTTGGTTCTGGCACCAACGTGGTAAGTCACTTCCTCAGCATGGCCTGAAAACATGGGAACAGAGGCAGAGCTCGGAGACCAAGTTTATTGCGTTAAGGTTTGAGAGCACAGGCCCTTCCCTCCTGCATCCAGAGAGCAGGGCCTGGCTGACAGCAACCCAGCCTCACTGCTTCCTGCAGCAAGGAGTTACTGCTGTGTTTCTGGGAAGGGAAACAGATGCCCCAGATAAATACAAGAATCAGTGAAGGCAGCTAAGCCACGACCCTGGGTTAGAAGCTTGCAGGTCATGCATTCACTAAGCGACTGCCACAGCCACCTTCATCCTTAAAAAGATCAGGACACTGAAATGCACTGGGGTTTAACATGTATCCATCCCAGAGATTCAAATGCCAACGTATTCAGGTCAAATTCTGTACAACAAGCTTCAGCTTCGCAAGCTTCAAGAACAAACACTTCTATATTTAAGTACCAAACTCCTCTCAATTATCTACTGCCACAACCAGGGTGCAAACCCTACAGCATGTGTTATTTGACACATTAACGAGGATGAGACTGACTCATTCTCAGCACTCAGCTGCATGGCAGTTTGTGGGGCACTGAGTCTATCGGGATACCACCTTTGGGAGAAGGGATATTCTTCAGAGTGGGCAGCCTGTGGCCATACCCCTCAGGCAAGGTACACACTGAGGCTAGGGAACAGCTTGAAAGAGACAGGCTCCAGATCCAAATGCATTCTTATTTGAGCAACAGCACACAGGCCTTGCTAAGGCGTTTGGCTGGTGTAAAGCCATGTATTTCCTTACTAGACTGGTGTGCCAAGTGCCACCAGCAATGCCTGCAGGTTCCCAGTTACCTCCCAGAGCTCTGCAAGCCTCAGGTGCAGCACCACAGCCTCATGGGTTTGCTTCACCTTTCTTTCCCTCCATGTTCTGTGAGACAGAGCAAGCCAGAGGGGCAGGGAAGGAAGCCGGGCACTTCTCCTTGGCCATCTCAAAAGGACGGCAGCTGCTGCTGTGCCCGAGAGCAGCTTCCGAGCTGGCAGCAGCACAGACATCACCTGTGATTCAGCTGTTTCGCCAGCACCAGAGGGACCATGCACACAGCCAGCAAGCCTGGAGACATGGGTGCAAGGTGCCCAGACAGAGGAGTCAGCCCCAGCTGGAGAGGCCTATGCTCTGGGAGGCTGTTAGCTCAGCCCCACAGAGGCACCAGGCTGTATCCATGTGGTGACTGCTTGAGGACTGCGGCACCTTTTGGAAGCAGATAATTTCATAGCCAGCTCAGTGCAGGTAGCCATTTCAACAGGCCTTGTTCTGGCAACACTGCCGCATCCCACTCAGTTTTTACAGCCCTCACCTTGGGCTGTGCTACTTTTGCCACCCTCTGGCAGCTTTCCTGTCCTGCTCTGAGCAGGAAGCTGCACTAGGCAGCTTCAAGAGGTCCCTTCCAACTTAAGTTACCCTACCCGAACTTGGGGCCAGTCCAACCAGAGCTGGACAGAGGGAGCAGCAGGCATCACTCCTACCTCCTGCTGCAGGCACACTGGGAGAGCAGCTCCAAAAGCCATGTGGAAGTCCAGGCAGCTCCCCTACCCAGCTCTGAGTGGAAGCATGCAGACCTGCATGCACTATGGAGTTTGTTATGAAGGCACTGAGGCAAAAATGCATTCAGGACCTCTTCTGGAGAGCTACCATGTTACCACAGATGAAGCTGCAGCAGACAACCTTTATGCTTTTTCTGCCCAGCAAGAAAATGGCTCACCCATTGCTTAGACATCCAGCAGTGCAAGGGTTGGAAGAAAACCTACCTACCCCATCCCTCATTTGACCAGCACAATTCTGGGATGAACCTTATTCCAGGCCTGCACACACCTAAAACCCCCCTTGATCACTAGAGTGGAAAAAAACTAAACTACTGACTGTGGCAGCTACGAGCCACTAAGCAGCTGCCCTGATGCCCTCAGAAGGGAAAGTGCTTGTTAAGGGTCACTTCAAGAGTTCGCTGAAAGGCAGGTGCTCCACACAAACTCAAGTCAAAAAACTCCATAAACCTGATGTATTTGTTCCCATCAGCATCGCCAGGCAGCAGAGCACCAGTTAGCATGTCTATGAAGACTTAAGATCTACCACTGTTGAAGCATCTCCAACAGCTCTGAGCAGGACCAGATAGACACTTAAGAAGTTGGTGCCTTCCTCATACCCACACTCATCCCCCATCACCCCCAGAGCAGCTGCAGCAACAGCCCCTCAGGGCTGCTCCAGAAGCTGCAGTAACACACCCATCCTTGACAGAAGGGGTTTTGGGTGGTACATCCCTGCTCCAACCAGCCCTCTCCAGCAGATGGAAGGCTGCCCTGCCCCACTTCACATCTAGCTGGATGGAAGCAGAGTTCCTGGTTAGGTTCTTGTTCCAGTTACTCAGCATTTACATCTTCTGTTTTACAGCATCAGCACAAATAAAGATAAGCCTGTTTAGGAAAAGCTGCTCCAATGGAGCTTTGAGAGATGGATTAAGAGCAACTTCCATTAGAAACCAAGCGCAAACTCCAGAGTTTTGATACTTGTTTTACTTATTTAATACATATCTTATTCTATTAAGGCTCAAATACTGCTGCCACAGGAGCAGTCTACAGCTATTAAGTGCTCCCTGCTTTCTGCTCCACAACTGATTCTGGCCAGCAGCTGAGGAATCAGCCAGAGCATGAGCAGTCCTTACTGACACACTCAAGACACAAGGGCCCATTAAGCATCCACACCAAATGCATCCTCAGGAAAAAAACTCCACATGAGCTACAGTGGCATGGAGTAAGCTTTTAGTAAAGCCTTCTCCAGTACTCCTGAAGTACAACCACCCTACAAGAGACCACATGAGTCAAGCCAGCTCCCAGCTTCATTCCCTTACAGCATTATTATAAGTAACCAACACACACAAGGCACCACCACACCTTTGGTTACTCATTTGCCTGAACTGGGTGCAGGTCTGAGGCCACCAAGAGGCAGTCCTGCCTCCTTGCTCTAGCACAGCCAAACCATCAGCAGCATGAAGGGACCTTCCACTGAGTTGAAGGCAGACTTGGGCTTCAATCTGAGTGAGGCTGCAAAGTTAATGAAGCAAGTCACACTTGGGTGAAATGCTCCTCCTCTGGACCCACAGTTCCTCTCTGTGAGGCAGGAGACAAAAACCCTTGATGGAAACTCTGGTAGCAATCTAAAGTTACCCAGATGGTGGGTAACTATCAGGATGGGGCCTCTGAAACCTTCCTCTAGCACAAGGAGAAGGACTTCATAGCACAGAGCACTATGGAACAGGTACTTGGCACTACACTGCAGTACAGGCTTGCCTAGCAGCAAATTAAACAACCATGGTGAAGAGATACCCAGGGACCCTCACCCAGATAATCTGCCCCTCTAAGGTCTTCCTCAGGCTCTGCAGCTAAATACTCAACTGCTTGAGGAAGGCCAGAATTTGCTGAGTTGTACTTACTAGCAACAACCACCCCCAAACTGATTAGCAACTCATTTGGGGGGTTCTCAGATGCCTGTCACAACATACACAGAATTTCCCAAGGTCAGTCTGAAAAACAGCCCAGACTGGGGGAGCAGCTTTGATTCCCTCCTGCCATTACTGAGAAGAAAGGCCAGGAGTCCACAAAAACAACCACGCTTCCTTCTGTGCAACAGGTCTTCTCTTTCATTCTTCAGAGACACGGTTTTGCCTTGAAGACTTCAGAGTGATTCATCCTTGGAGGCCCTAGCTATCTGCCAGGCAATGCACAACAGATTGCCTGGAGTTCTAGCCTAGCAAATTTTAAGCAACTACAGATTATCAGCATGTTGTTCAAGCTTGTTGCAGAAAGAAGTTGCTGTGCTCTGGAAAGCAGGAGAACTGAGGGCTGGAAGGATCCAGCAGCACTTCCCTGCCACAGGCTATTTCCCCAGCACCAGAGCAGTAACCTTGCAGGTGAGAGAATGAGACAGCAGCAGCCACCCCAGACAGCACACGGACCAGGCTGGAGCTGCAGCCCCAAGATGCAATCCAAGACAAAACTCAGATCTGTTGCTGCACCAGCAGCTTTAGGGTCAGACAACAGGCAGAGGCAGATAAAGCAAGGTGGTTTGACTGACACACAGGAAAAGCTCACCTCAGGCTGGGCACACCTCGAGCATCCTCTCTAGAAGAGCAGGTCCTTCAAAAGATGCCCTTGCCAGTTAGCATCACAAACACACCATTAACAGACTGGGTTTGGAATGATTTCCCAGGGGGCCAATCTCCCTGTCCCACATCAGGCTAGCCTCAGCCTCCCAATGTAGGGCAGGGCAGACCAGCCAGACCAAGCAGTTGGCACGCAGGCTAAAAACCAGCCAGGGAGACCCAAAATCTGCACACAGATCTGCTTGTGCACCGCTCTCACCAGTTCTCCCAGCAAAAACTGGATCAAGACCCCATTTTCTTGTGCTCCTTGAGGAATAACAGGGCAGTGAAGGTAAAGGATACCATCAAGGGCAGTCCCACCTCACTGCCTCTTAACCCCTTCTTCCCTCTGCAGAGGGATGAGCTCTAAGCTCTTAAAAACGTCTACTATGAGGCTACTTTAAAGAAGGAGAACTGCTGTCCCAAGAAATACAGCTGAGGATGGCAGGACTGCATGTGTTTAAGGCCAGTTTCCTGCAAAAGCCCCTCCCCAGGCCACAGAGCAGGTTCCTGGGAAGTGCTAAAGTATTTCCAGCCTGACATATCTAGTGGCAGCAATAGGTTTGAGATGCCTTTCCTGCTATGAGACAGCAGTTCAATCCTACAGCCAATAAATGCAGGCAGCTCAAGCCTGCAGCAGCTGCTGCCTCCTGGAGAGGCTCTCTCCAGACACCAGCTTCAGAGACTGGCAGTGCATCTGGCACACTCTCAAGGGCTAAGCCAACATCCTCAGTGCATTACAGTGCTGGACCCACAAGGAAAAGTCCTTTCAAACAGCCTTGGCTGGGTGCAAGGGGTTCAGCAGCCCTTCAGGGAGGGGGATGTAGGCAGGACCAGAGCATACAAGCCAGCCCTGCTGCTCCAGCATAGCCCCAGCTGGCAGCAGGCACCTGATTCCACTGCACCAAGCTGCACAGTGACACTGCCCTGGGAGCACAAGGTGACACCAGAAGGGTTCACAGCCAAAGGTCCTTCCCAGACTGAGAACTCCACTCTGGCAGTGACTACAGATAGGAGAGGAGGTCCCAGCTCATCAGTACTCAAGTACAGGCACTGCAGGGGCCACACCAGCAATATTTTTAGCCTGATAGTTTTTCTTAACATTTCCACCCTTCCAGCCACCTCCTTGTGGATGCCCATAGCTGAGTCACTGCTGGAACCTTCCAAACGCTTGGACACCAGCAGCACAACAGATCCACTTGGCAGCACCATCCCTCCCCAAACCCCAGAGACAACCCAGCACTGACACAGCATCACCTGCTCTCAGGCCACCAAGTGAAACCTCAGGCCCGGGGGCTAGGCCAGCTGCAGCCTCTCAGGCTTCAGCACTGGGCATCAGCAGTACCTGGACACAGTAGCATCCTTTCCACAGCAGCATCCTTTCCACAGCCTCCCTCTTCCCATCACTGCACAGTTAGGCCACCTGGAAGCAGCAGCATCTGCCAACTCCTGGGATCTGTACAGCTTTCAGACACAGGAACACTCCTCTGCCACCTGGAGAGGGGTGTTTTGCAGCCTTTCAGAAGATGCTCCTGAGCTAAGATATCTTCCTTCCTGAGGGGCTCCACATTGCCACTCCAGGGCCCTTATGAAGGAGGGAAAGATGAGGCTTTGCAGACACAGGAGGTGTGGGCAGGCTGAAGAAATAAAACAGCTGTGCCCAGGCAACAGCCTTTCACTTCTCCAGCCAGCTACACCATCCCCTCAGCTCTCAGAAGGGGAGTAACAGCAGCCCAGGCCAGAGAGCACTCCTGGCCCAGCTGGGAAAGAAAGGTGGGATTGAGAGGGAGAATGCAGTCTCAGGACTGCAACACCCCCAGCTGTACATCCTCTGCAGGCCAGATGCTCCTCTAGGGAAGCAGCACCACTACATCTGGGGTGGTTTTACACCCAAATGCCCCCTCATGTACCAAGAGGAATAATACCAGGAGCAAGAAGTGAGGAAAAGGAGATCAGGTACCATCTTCCAGCAGCTATGCCACAAGTCATAGCAAACACCCACCAGGCAGTGCCTGCGGTTAGGTCCTTTCTGCCACCCTTCCCAGGCCTCTGCGGCAGGCAGGAGCTCCAGCACGATGCACTGCAGTCAGAGGGGGGCACCTGACACCAGATACAGCCTCTGCTAACAGGGAGGTCACCAGGGCACCTCCAAAGTCATCGCCCTCCTGAAACCAAAAGCCCCACCACCCTTGACAGTAAGCCCCCACACCATGGTCCACTCAGCCCCACCACCCAACCTGCAAGGTGCAAAGCCTGCCACAGGCTCGTGCGAGCACTGCTTGCCTGCCTGAGTGCTGCAGAGATGTGCACGCCTCTGCCAAGACAGGCTGGCAGGAAGCTGGCCAAGAGAGCACTGGAGACAGCTACAGCAGATCAGGTGGGGCTGGGACACCCGCACAGAACAGCCGCCTCGGTGTGCGACAGCCCTCGCTCTGCAGCACCGTTGTGCACCAAGCCCCGGGTGCTGTGGTTGCAGAGCCATTCAGCATGGGCACTGCCTGCTCTAAGTGTGCTCTTTACATTAGAGATCCTACAGCATAGGTTCAGTGCTCCATAGCCTGCTAGCAATCATACAGGGCTCAGCACACAGCTCAAAGGTACCTGCCCAGCCCACTGCACACTGATAGCTTCCATCTCTCCATCCTCCTCCTTCAAGGTTTTGACTGGTAATGAAAGAGGACAGATATCAAGTGGGTGGTATTCCCTGGGTCACTGGGGATGCCCACAGCACTGTGTGCTGGAGCAGAGCAAGGCGTAACCAAGCTACCGCAGAGCCTGACTGCAAGCAGACCCCAAGCACCTGTGCTCGGGCCCACACACAAGCCTGCAAGCTACATCTTGCAGAAATTAGGTGTAGGAACTCAAGTGAGAAGCCGTTTCAAACCCTACTACCCCTTGAGTGATGTTGTTGTTTTATTTACAGCCCATGCAGCAAAATTCAAGGCTGTGTCCCAGAAGTGTGTGCTATGCCAAGGGCAGCATCCTCTGGACATCAGAGGTGGTTGACAGCACCCCTACTCCCCCAAATATCCAGACAGGCAGGTCACACTGTCCAGGCCACCCCAGAAGCTATCGTCACTCCTGTCAGCGCCAACTTCATGCCTGGGGCCCCTGTCACCCAAGTCTGCGCAGAGATGCACTACCCTTTTAACAAAGCAGCAGCATGCTGCTATAAAGGGATGAGTTTCTGTAGCAACCAGCCTGAACTTATACAAACTCTGCCAAAGCACTAGATCTTTCCATGGACTGATACTTGAACGAACACGCCACCATTTCTGAAACTGTTGGGGTATTTTTATAGCCCTTAACAGCTGGGAAACAAACTCTTCCCTGTTTTACCCCCCTCCTCTGTCACCAGGCCAAGGAGCTGCATTAAGTTGGAGCACACAGCACCCCTTTCCCCTCCTGCAATTTTACAGAGAAGGCTGGTGCCTCTGAAGAGTTAACTGAACCCTGCATCACTCTGGGGGGAGCACTCAGCACCCCAAAGCCTCCCTATCTGATCCCAGCCAGAGCAAAACCAGAGCAGAGAGATCGGAGGGGGAAGGGCAAGCCAGTCAGCAGTGCATGGCTGCAAGCCCACACCCTGCCGATCACATCAGTTTGTGCTGGCCCAAAAGAGTTAAAGAAGCCATTCCACTGCATCTCTAGCCCACTGCTAGGAGCAAGACCGCTATTTCTAGTTGAACGTGGGAGTGGAGAAGGATCCCTCCACATCTCCTGCCCAGCCTGCAAGCTGCAGGCTGAAGTTGTTAGTCAGGTGCTGGCTGCACCTACCACGCCCCACAGGCAGAGTTCAGCTGCTGTAGCACAGGAGCAAGTGGTGCTGCCTGGACTTTTGCAGCCAGGAAGGGGGTGTCCCTCCACAAGGATGTGCACCCCTGCCTGCGGGGCTACCTGCCACTGGGGATCCTCTCAGGCTTGCCAGAGCAAAGTTGAGGCTCACTCCCACCCAAGTCTCCTGACACCACACCCCCCACCCACTCCCTCCGAATGCAGGGAGGATCCCTCCTCTTTGCTCAGCAAGGTTATTCCTCCACCAGCCTTCCAGCACCAAGCAAAACATAAGCCCCAGCACTTCTCTGCAGTGAGCTGACAGCAGAGCAGAGGGGGCTGTGGCACAGCCAGCCACAGCCTCCCTAACTCAACCGCCACATTACACAAGCATTACGAGTTGAGAAGCCCCCATCAGGAGCTGCCAGCACCCCATTACACAAGCAAACCACTCTGCCTTAGCTTTAAAATGGCCAAAACACCCAGAGGAATCCAACAACTGTTGCTGCGTGCGTCAGCAGACTCACCGGACTGTGTGCTGGTTTGTGCTGCAGCGTCAGTGTCCTGGGTGCTCCAGGGTCTGTCCCACCCTGTCAGGTTGAGGGACTGCAGGCCAAGGCACAGATCGTTGGTGTCTGGGAGGCCACGGGAAGACTCTTGCGTGGACGTGGGGAAAAGCATCCTGCTCGCCACTGCTTCTTCAGAGTCCTGGAAGTCTGCTCAGATTGAGAACAAACAGAAGCTTGAGAGTTCAGGGCTGCTTTTTTCTTTTTAAAGAAGGAGTTTTCTGAAGCGTTAAGCCCTGAGCCAGGTCTTGTGCTGCTCTGAAGCCACGGCTTCTGCAACTAGCAGTTGCACCCCAAAAGGGAGGGCTACCATATGTCCAGAAACCAGCCCCCCACCCCCCTCAGCCCCTCCACCTTCCTATCCCGTCTGCATTACTGACTGGGTCAGCATGTGACCAGGCTGCTGATGCTTACTGTGCTGACAGTGACGTCACTCAGCCATGCAAGAGAACTGCATCAGCTCTTACAAAATAAAGGTAAGGAGAAAGGATAAGATTTCCCCCAAAAGACAAGACGGCAGCAGGAGGGGAGAGGTGCAGCTCCGGTAAATTGAGGGAAGCAGGCAGCACAAAAGCAGGTCTCCACAATACAGCACAGCAGATGACAGGCTCGAGGCAGCAATCCCCCCAGCAACGATGATAGCAGCAGCAGCGACAGAGCAGACAGTTAGTTTTAGTGCTACCCAGCTCTCCTGTCCCCGCCTCCCTCCACCCACAAAACCCAAAAACACTTTAGTCCTGGACAGACTCCAGCTGCTGGCTCCAATTCAGAGCCCAATGCAAAGCTTCACAATTCTGCTAGCATAATCTATTTGGTTCAACTTGGCCACTGTGCCTCACTGACTCTGCATTGTTTACCACTGAGTAACAAGGATAACCTTCAACCCCCCCCGCTACCCGGAGAGAAGCCCATTATCCTGGGTCCAGTCTACGCAGGCACATCGTGCTGGTACAGGGAGAAGAGGCTCGGATGGAGCACAGGACATTTCACATCAGGAATTTTTCATGGCCTGTTTACCTCCCGCCTGCCTGGTCATTCTCC
>VZTU01007101.1:44152-57819 GCA_013400835.1 Zapornia atra
TTCTCCCCCCCCCCCCCCCTTTCCCCAGCCCTCCCCTCCCCTGCGGGGTGTTCACAAGCCTGCGGTACTGGAGATGCCGGATTCTTGCCTGGGTTTAAGCCTGTGCCAACAGCCTAAGGAAACGCAGCAGGTTCATAGTCTGAGAATTCCAGTTTAATGCAGGGATCTGGGGGCCGATGAAACCACAAGATGCTCAGCTGTGCTACCCGAAATCTGAGTCAGAGGGCATTTATAAGCCAGCTACCAAGCAGCAGCAGCTGTCTCCTCCTCCTCCCCCTGCCCCCACACCCTCCCACTGTGCCATCAGATGTACACCTCGCACACACCACTCCCGGCTCTTCGGCGGGGCGCTGCAGTGACTCCAGCCTGTCACGTTACCCTTCACGTGCAGCCCCGGCCATCCCAGACAGCGTTCCCGGCCTCCTTTCCCACGCCCATCCCATGTCACTCGCTTGCCCGTGACCTAGCAAAGCCCAGGCAATGCCCCACCATCCGTCAGTACCCCCCGCGACGAGATGCAGGTCCGGCTGCTGCCACCAGAGGTGGAACCTTCACCTCACGGCGATTTGGGGGAGCACGAGCATTCCCAGATCGCAGCGAGAGGGGGCTGAAGTGCTGCGGTGGGGATGAGACTAGCTCAAGCTGTAGTACCTGCCAGCAGCGTGCTGCCTTCCCCCTTCCAGCTGCAGCCTCCTCCACAGATAGCATCCACCAGGATTTCTCTTCTACTCCCCTAGTAGTACTAGTACAAGCTGTAGTGCCAACTCACTCACGTGACTATCAAGCACCTGTAAGAGCATCAGATATTCCTCCAAAAGCACCACACTGCCTCTTCAGCAGGGTATTTCACTCTGTCAATCCTTCCAGTATGGTTTTCAGATTGCTTGTTTTGGACAGGCCCTAAAAACATTTCTACTGCAGCTGTAGGGAGGAGAGGATAAAGGCACACTGCTCCAACAACTCAGTTCCCACAGCAACCACAACTTGCCCATATGAATATGTAACACCCCCGTGTTTGTGAACAGGCACAAGTGCTCCACTCCAGCCCAGACCCTTGGCAGGAGGCAGCCACCTTCCCCCGGGGACCTGGATCTTGGAGGTTTGATGCCATCTACAAGAGTAATTCCCACCAAAGCTCCACCTCCTGGGATGCACGGACACACATAGAAACTCTATTGGCAGCAGAATTCAAATCCTACTGAGAGGCCCCCACACAACACCATGGGGCAAACCCGCCACTGAAGAAACATGGAAAATAGGGAACAAATTCAATGACACTGACACTATCAAGTGCTCAGTCCACAGCATCCAGCCACAGCTTTCCCCAGCTATCAGTATTTTTGGGGAAATAAGCAGTTTAATTGAGCCCAAAGAAATTCGAGTTCCAAGACCTCTGTTTCCCTCCCATGACTTCCCCACATTAAAGACAAGCTCCTTGCAATCCAGTTACAGGTATAACTGCTGAAGCCCAGAGTAGAATTTGCCTAAATAATCAGCTTTTTTTTAATTAGACCTTTTCCCATCTGAAGCAAGCAGCCTCCACAAACCTGCTTCCTCTTCAACACTCCCAGCCACACTGAAAAACAGATAGGGCTCATTGTGGAAAAACCCAAACTTTAAAAAACAGAATCTGAATGGATTTCTGGAATAGCTATTAATAGCTATAAATTTCCTACAAAAATTTATACTCAAGAGTCACAACCTCAAGTTATTAATGAAGTAAACATCTACCAAATAATTTCACTTTGTAACTTGACACAGCCCAACCCAAATGTTTCCCTGCAGACTTTTCCAAGCCCCAAGAACCAGCGTGAGTCTTTCCAACCTGGATTCTTCCCTGGAGTCACCACTGGAAGCCAACCATCATCCTGGCAGAGGGAGCCACACTGCACCGGACTTGTGCCCAAGCATCTGGGAGAGGCTGAGCTCCTGCCCCCGGAGCCAGTTCGGTTTGGTTTCAACAGCATCACAAGCAAGTCCTTAGTAAAATGCTCCCATGCAGCTCTCTGAGCAGGCAGCTCCCCTCGATGACGTCCTCCTGTCTGTCCGGGATATCCCTGGAGCCAGGGTGCACCACAGCACAGGCTGAACAGCTTTCCACACCACTGCCTGAACAGCTTTCCACACCACTGCCTGGATGGAAAGCTGCATTTTTTTAGACTTCAAATATCAGACATTTCAAGCAGCCTCTGAAAGGCAGGCATCTCCACACAGTTCAGCTCTTAGCCTGCAGTTAAACCCTACCAGCCCTGACAGCTTACACAAGCTGGAGCCCCAGCCACTTGTCCCCACCCCAGCACTCACTCCTCACTTACACCAGTTTAGGCAGATGAGTTTCCACACAGGAAGCTAGGCTGGGGAGCTGATGTAGTTTAAACCAAACCACTAGGAGTTAGTTTTAAGTCTAGCTCATTCCTCTGATCTGGTATGCAGTGTGGCTGCACCAACTAGACAGTTGAAACAAAAAATATTTAGGAAGTTACAGGCTAAGCCTGTGCAGAGAGGACAAGCAGAGACTGGCACCAGGAGCTGTGACCCACAGGCAGTTTGGGGCAGGCAAGTTAAGGCAGTGGGGGGAGCACCAAGTGAGATTCACTCCATCCCATAGCAACATCATGTGTCTGGGCTATCAGACTCAATCTTGAGGTGTAACACTTCAAACACACACATTCAGACATTTGAGCCTTCCAGACACAGGCCACTTATGAAGCCAGCTAGAAATCCAGCAGACTGGTTTTAACTTGAAAACCAAGAAAATCCACAGAAAGGAGGCAGTAGAAGAGTTGCCCAAACAAGCTAGATCCCACTCCTAGTCCTGCATCCATGAAAAGGTCTCCCTTTGCTCCCTCATGCTCATTTCTAGCACAATTGGAGTACAGTTCCTCCACAAACAAGGCCCCTGAGTGTACAGACCAGGGGAAGGATGAGCACAACTTGGCTCTAAGCTGAATTCACTGACAAAACCAGACTCAACTTTGTGTGTGGCTACCTTGTGGACTAGAACTGTGACTAAGGCTGAACTTGCAAAGCCTAACCTGGAGAAGCAAGAGAGGCAAGGTCAGCACTTCTGCAGCCTTCAGATAATAAATGGGAAGACAGCTCACAGCAGCAGCATTGTTTTGGCTTTTGCATCTCTACACCCCCAGTTTTAAAGGCTAGGAATTGCATCCCTGAAAATTAAGCTTCTCAAGTACACGTCACACACAAGGCAAATAAACCTCAAACAAAAGCTTTCAGAGGATGAGCCAACTGTATTCCTAAGGTACACTGAGGATCATCAGGGGCTTAGGATAGCTCGTTAGGCATAAACCTACTAGTTCCAAGAGGTTTTTCTTGTACATGGCTAAGCATCTTCCCTACAATCTGAAGAAGTGGGGACATTTGCTGCTGCCTGACCTGTTTCACAACCAGATGAAGGAACCCCATAACCACAAACACTTAAAGAGATGGCAATCAACTTATACTAAGGAAGAGGGCACTGCAATTAGCCTTGCTTCTCTACCTACTTCTTCCAAGAGAAGCAGTGAGAGATCACAGCAGGAGAACCTGGACAACAGAGCACACTAAATCAGAACATCTGCTGGACCTTCAGCCAGCCACAGCATCCAGTTCAGACACTGCAGAGCAGAGTTACCCACTTCTATCTGCGGGTCTGGTGAAGAAACACCACTTCCCAAAGCTGCTTGCCAGCAGGCACATCACTGCACCCACATAAGCAAAGACCTGTTACTGTGACACTAGAGATAAAGGACAAAACGAAAGACAGAATGGGTGTGCTTTAGGGGCAGCACAAAGGGGCTGAATTTCACAGTTTTGATGTGTGCAGCATTTATTCGGGGCAAGCAGGATGGTTCCCAGCTGCCAGTTCCAGATGAGCTCCTGCTGACAGCCCTCAGGTAGCCTCACCAAGAAAGAGTGATACATTTTGTGTCTCCAACACTGTCCCACCCACCCCACCCCCCCCCAAGCAAGACCACACATCAGGTCAGCTGCATCCAGCACTGTCTGGCATGCTTCCTCAAGGCTGCAGGGCAACAAAGAGCAAGGGAATTTACATTACAGTACCAGAGAGGGCTTTTTGGGTGGCTAAACAAGTGATAGGTCATTAATTGACTGCAATTGAGAGTGAACAGGAAGCAGATTTAGTCATCAGCTAGTCTGGGTTTGCATTTGTCCTTCAGTTTCCCTTAAATAAAGCAGCCACCGAGAATCATTAAGACCTGATGGGCCACAACTAACAGCCCCCACACTGAACGTGGCATCAGAAGCCACTCCCACCCACAGGAAGTCATTTAAGCATCTCCCATTTCTCCACACAATGGACTGTCAACTTACAGCAAAATAAGGGCTGCTCCATCTCAGTTAAGTGATCAGAGCTTAATGAAAAGGAAATCGATGCTGCCGGGACATTTGGGGTACCTACATTCCCTTTAAATCCATTTGTTTAAGCCAGCAGAGCCTTCAGTTGAAGGCAGTCAGCTCAGCCAGGTAACACAGGCAGAGGCTGAAGAGGGAGCTTTACTCACGTTTAAGTCACAAGCTGTGCCTACAGATCAGGCCGATGATTTCAGAAGGTGGCCTAAGGTTTGTGTTTCAGCCAAACCTGGTAGCAGCACCTTCCAACCCAGCCAGGCCCCAGTTTAAAAAACCTGGCAAAAAACCCCACCTGCCACCTTAAGAAACTGGCTTTGCTCACATTCTTACTGAGACCAGCGATGAACATGCAGATCAACTTTAAACTTTGAGAACACCACATTTCCCCTGAAGCAGCTGCTCAAGGACAGGCTGCACTCAGGCAGCACTGGCAGGAGTGAGGCTGGTGGGAGATTTCAACTCCTACTTCTATCAAGGCCACGTTCTCTCTCCCATCCAACACCACACTAAAAAGCCACTTCAAGTTAACGCCTGCACTACAGTGTCTCGCTGAGGAGGGGCTTTGTTGCCACTTTTCAGATGACTGAATCAGCCTGAAAGGTTTTGAAACACCACACAGTCCTGTCCCAGGAGCGACCAGACAAGTCCTATAATGACAGCTTCCACCACATCACTCCACTGCACCCTTTGGTTTGGGCTGGTGACCTAAGCCTAGTCTTGGAGAACTCCTGGAGTCAGCACCCACAAAGCACCACAGTGGTGGTCAGGCCCAATGACTCCCATCATTTTGCCACAGCAAGGAAGTTCACCGAGGATCATCATTAACTGCAAGCTGATCTCTAGAGAGATTTAACACTGGGCATGGCAAGCTGAATCTCCAGGGGCAGTCCCTTCTGCTACGCAGCTCTGTCTGGATCTGGATAACTCTCCAACTGTGTCAGACCTGGCACTGCTGAATAAGCTTGTTCCCTCACATTGCTCAGACTGCTGCTGTACTGATCTCTTCTCAGCACCGTCTTGCTGCACACCTCATGGCACCAGGCAAGGTGTCTCACACACGTGTCTCCCCAATAGCATTAGTGAAAGGTCATGAGCCACTGCTGTCCCTTCTCCACCACGTGTAAGCCTCTTAATGCTGAAAAGGGGCTTCCTTCTTACACACAAGTCCAATCCAGGATAAATTTAGTTTGACCTGGGGAAAGACAACTGAAAAGCTTGAGGGACCATCAACAGGTTAAAGTATTTCCCCAATGGGATAAAATTTCTTCCCCCAGACTCCCAATAAAGGAGTTAAAGTTGCAAGACACCAGTTTTCACCTGTCATAGCCACTACAATTAAAGGGTGGATCTCCAGGCTCACTGGATTGTCCAAGCTGCAGGCTTCAGGGCTGTACAGCCTAAGTATAACACAAGTTGTTCCCACACCAGTGGCTCATGAATTCAGCTGAACACAAGCAACAAGACACCCCATGAGATCAAGGATGCATCTGTTCCATTGGTCACCTACCTAGAAACCAAGCTGTCCAAGAGCAAGGCACTGATGCTGCAAAGCCTTATCTTGTACACCCAAAACCACAGCAAGCAGCTCCAACAAGGCTGCTTCAGGCTCTAAACCACCTCCCATGCAGGGGGCAGTCACCTGAATTTATTCTAAATGTTAGCAATCAGCTTTACAGTCATCAGGTGTGAACTTCTACAAAGTGCTGGCACAACCCAGGGCAGGGTCCAAACCCCAAAGCACCCCTCCAGCTTCAGATCACTGCTGTCCTAGGACCTGCATCCTTGCTGACAGCACCAACTCTGATAAAGATGCTCATCAGCAACACAAACAATGAGAGCAGCTCACACATTTTCTGGAGTGGAGGCAGGAGGAAGCCTGCAGAGCTGCTGCATTCATTACCTACCAAGAGGTCCTGACCAACAGTAACACCACAATGCTGGGGCTGCAAGTAGACTCATAATTCTGAGCTGCCAATGCACTGGCAGATGCTGACTCAGCCACATATTTATGGCTGATAACTGCTGGCCTGGCCAGCTCAGGTTGTACTTCGTTACCAGCCTCTTGCAGAGCCCAGAGGCACCTGCTGAAAAAAAGTCCAGTTTCCAGTAGCCAAAAGAGTGAGGGCACCCAAGACAGCCACTTTCTAGTCCCAGCTCAGCACCCAGCATCCTTTGGGAAGCAAACCAGCCTCTTTCCAGCCTCCTGTCAGGTTAACCATTTATGTGGCTCAGCATTGGGTGTGCTGTGACAGCAGCCAGCACCTACTTGTGATAATGGCTTTGAATGCTACATCTGGAAAAAGAGCAGCTGCTGAGATATCCCAGGTAGTACAACTTGGGTTACCCTGCAGCAGAAAAAACGTTTGCTAGAGGAAGCCTAAGCCTCCCTTCTTGACATTCAAGTCCCACTGTATTTGTCCTACAAGAGGTTCTCCACAGAAGTTACTCAGTAATAGTCTGAAACAAGCAGAATTCACACCAAGGGGAAATTCACTCAGTTTCCCAAGGCACCACATCTCAGCAGCTCCACACCAGATATCCCTAAGAAACACCCTGACAGAACTGACAGACCAAGCAGACATTAGCAGGTAAGCAAGCAGGTGAACACCTTGTTCCCTCAGAAAAACACTTCAGAAGTCTCAAAGACAGTACCACAAGTTAAAATTGATTCGCCAGCTCTAAACCCAGAACTAACCCACACCTCCACAGGACAAATCTGCTCTGCACACCACTAACCCCACTACTGACCTGGATTAATTAATTTCACTATGCAACTGCTCAGGAATACCCAGCATATCCTCCAATACCATCTCACTAGACACGTTTCAAACAAGGCTGGCTATGGGTCCTGGCTATAGGTCCATACCTCCAAGCGAACAATTCACTTCCTCTGGTATTTCTGCAGCGCCAGCACAGGATCACATGGCCCAACCAGCCCCTGGACCACAGCACTAAGCCCTTCAAATACCCAGGAGATTAAGCTGCACTGGAAGTCATCTGGTAGCAGTCATTTCCCTGGTCCAGAATAGAGTTGCAGTGCACAAGCATCAAACAGACCCACAGGATGCCCAGACACCCACTTGCAGTTTTTTTAACATCCATTTGATTAAAGCTCATCAGCTTATCGACAGAGCAGAAGGCAATCGTGCCTCCAAGTGACTGCAACAAAAGCCTCTCTGTCTACAGGAGTCTGCAAGGTCACCAGCTGGTGAGGTTTTTGCCCCTTTACCTCCCACTTTGTTTTGAGGCAAGTCCAAATGGTCAGTTTGTTTCCAATAATGGCCAGAGTGTTTATTGACCCCATAATTCAGAGGCTGGAGGAGCAACAGCAATCTTTCAAGTACCCAAATCCTTGGCACAAGTACCATTGCACAGAAGCATGCTGGCAAGAGGAACATCAGGCACCAGGCAGGTACATTTACTGGCAGATCTTGCCTCCTGTGAAGGGACAAAAGCACGTCCTTCACTTATTTTTATTTAAGTTTGGACCTCACACCCTTTGCTTTGGCACAGAGCCTTCTGGTTTGAGGCAGATCAAGTGCAAGACAGCAGAATATGCCCATTCCCCTCAGCCTGCAGGAAGCAAGATCTGCAGCACAGATTTCGTAATCCCAAACTCACTCTGCAGGAAAGGCTGCACCTACACATACCGCTTCAGCATGCCCTCAAACAATTAACCAACCTGCACCAAACAGTTATTTAAAAATACCACCAAGCAACTCCCCTCTTCCACCAACCCAGGACCCTCAAGCTCTCCTCAAACCCAGCTCAACACTTCACCTGGCAGGAAGTCACGTTTGCTTTTTGTGACAGGTGTGGTGCAGACTCCACTGAAATCCAGAGAGTTGTCCAACATGGCATTTATTCGGCGGAATATATCTGCATTGCTGCAAGTGGAGAGTGCAGGGGCATCCGGGCTGTCCCAGCAGTCCTTCACACTCCTCCCAGTATCTTCTTTCTGGTAAAAAAAAAAATAGTACTAGTGTCAGGCAGAGTACTCACCACCCAGCTCTCACCACACGGTGGAAGAGCCTGGATTGCCTCCAATACTCATATCAGCTTCAGCTCCAGGTCTTTGCAACACTCAAGTGCAGCTCTTGGCATCAGACACAGGTAAGCAAATGGGTCAGCAAGCAGCCAGCACAGCACATTGGACCAGGACCGCCCCAGCTCACCACAGGTAGGATGAACTTCAGAGGAAGAGCCGCAGTACCCAAAGGAGTCATCCAGCTAACAGAGGCACACACCTTCTCCCCAGAATCAGCCTCCTGACCCCGGGGATGCTTGTAGTTAAGACAGCCACCACAATTCACAGGAGCTCAGCAGAAGAGAGCAAGGCTCACTTCTCCACATGTATTTGAGAGCTCCGAACAACACCTCAGAACAGCCCAAGTCAGCAGCTGTGCAATCACTTCAGAAAACAGGTCTGTGGAAAAAACATGACTTCCCAGCTAATCAAACACAGCCCCAAATCCTAAGGCTTCACTTGGAAACAAATCCTGATCTGCTCTTCAGGTTGCAGCTCCTGACCACAAAGAAAGGTTACCCCAAACCAGCTCTGCTTTAACATGACCCTCCTCAGGCACTGATCTACCGGCATCAAGGCTCTGAGACCGGTCTACCTCACATAAGCCGAGCTCTTGTAAAGCTTCCACCAGATAAAAGTCAATCCTCTCCTGCTTCCTGGTGCCAGTCCAGAGAACCGGGATTTCCCCCCCCCAACTCTGCTCACAAGCCGCTTTCATATCTACGCTTGTTTCGGTGGAGCTGCACAACACTCAAGCCTCTGCCAATCTTCCTCTCTAGCCAGCGTTTTTGGACCCAGGGCAGGTCCTGCTGCCAACCAAAAGCTACTGCAGTAGAACTCGGCTCCTAAACATGCTGAGCAAACGGTACCGCTATCGGTTAGGGCCCACATTAAGGAGAAAAGCAGGAAGGCACAACCTCACCAGACTCGGACTCAAGAGCAGAATCCTCACCATTAAGCAAATCGAGTTAGAGCCAGATTCAAAGAACTGAATTGCAGCGAGGCTACTCCAAGACACACAGAAGCCAGCAGTTCCAAATTGGGCCATTTGTACTTGTCAAGGAGACATTTACTACATCTACCTTTTCGGTGCGTTCCTGCAGGAGTTTCGGGCGCGGCTTACTTCACACTCCTCCCTCTGCTCCCCCCGGCTAGCGAGCCCGCTTCACCTACCGAGCTTCCCTTCCAGCGTGCGGGTCTCCCCTGCGTCTCGCACGGACACAGGAGCTCCAGCGCAGCCCGAGCAGAGGACTCGTCTTTTCTCCCTCCCATCGCCAGCAGTTTCACCGCATTAACGCACACCTGACAGTTTTAGCTTCCCACACGCACCGTTTAGCTAAAAAAGGCAAAGGAAACCCCCATCCTGGAAGCAACAAGAGTAAGATACCGAATTGTCAGCTCACATGATGCCTCCAGGCAGGACCCGAACAATTGACTCAGGATTTCAGCCCGTTTCAGGCCATTAACATCCTTTCAGCGCTGGAGTCCGGGATCTTTGGCTACTGAAAGGCTCAGCACACACCTCCCCGCCGACAAAGTCCTGGGACTCTGCAGGAGCATTTACAAGCCAAAAGTAAAACAGGCAGGGCTGAAAGCAGGCTTCGGGCAAGGGGGGGGAACAGGCAGAACAAGCTCGGAAGTGATCTTCCTAGGACGCAGCCGAGGAGTACAGAAGCTCAATTTAACAAAGTATTGCCAGCCGCCTTTAATAAAAAGAAATGCCACAGCAGGCTGCTCTGGCAGGAGTGTGAAGCTCCATATTCGACTCCTTGTTGCTACTAAAGAGCCACTTAGAGCAGAAGGCAAATCTTTTCCCTGAGACCCCGTGCTAGCAAGACAAAAATAACTCCGAGCAGCAAACCAAACGCCTGACCCGTTCCTGCTCATTTAGCATTCTGATGCTTCCCACAACTGGCAGCACCAGACCTGCCACAAACAAGAGCAGAAAACAGGAAGAGTACAGCCAAGCACCTCCACAAAAACCCCTTCCACAGAGCTTTTGACCTTAAGACTGTTAAGGATATCCTAGAGATACTGCAGGCACCCTAGACACTGGAGCTAGCATCCAACCCCTCGTAGTTGGGGCATCTGTACTTTCCCCAGGCAAAGCTCAGCCTCCTCCCTAAAGCCCTAAGAGAAGTAGACTCCTTTGAGAAGAGCTCTGCAGGTCTTCAAAGCGGGCAAGTGCCCAAACCTTATCCAGCAGCCTGGAGAGTCCAGTGGAAAGTTTGCAAACATGTAACTGGAGAACATCCCCACATTCATGGTCTCCCAGTCAACAACAAAGCACAGGGAAATACCATGCTTGAGCCTGCATCCTCCAGAACCTGCCTTGCATCCCCAAGCCAAGACAAGCAAAGCAGCACTCAAGCCTAGCAAGGATTAGCTCTCAGTACTCCATCATGAAGGATTTTGCAATAGTTATACACACACACACCACCTGTTCAGGGCTCTCTGAAGTCCTCTGTAGAGCTACAGCTACAGCCCAGGCTTGGGGCTAGAAGTCCCCTCTGTCTGCACCCAGGTACCAGTCCAGGAGCACTGGTGGATCCTCCTCCCTCCACAGGCCTCAGCAGTGACCCAGCACATTGTGTGTAACACCAGGGCATAAACAGTGACCCAACAGCCCTTCTCTGCTGGTCCAGCCTGCTACAGTGCACAACCCCAGTCCCAAGAGGGGATACTATCTTAGCAGTGTCAAAGGAACAAGTGAGAACAGAAGTGTGATCCAGCTGACAGGTCATTAAGAGTCAAACACAGCTTGCTGACACCTGTAAGGTAAGGCACTCCATTTAAGAGCTGAGAGTTTCTAGGTGTGTTCCTAGGTCAGAAACAAAGGAGAAAGGCAATTCAGTTCCCAGCAGCAGGTGCACAGTGTCACAGAGCAAGCATTTGGAGGCTTTGGGTTAAGTCACAGCACATCTGGAACACAGACCCAGGAAGACACAAGAAGGTGCATCTCAGCCAGGAGTACAGTCCATCATACCCTGGCTCAGCTAAACCCTTAGCCAGGAGCCTGTGTCCAAGCATGAAGGCACATCCCCAGGATACTCTGATGTCTCCCGGAGGGCACACCAGCTCCAAACACTTGTAGCACTTCAAACAAAACACACAAGACTGAGAAAGGAAGCACCAGGCTTGATTTACAACAGGGAGGGAAGAGTTTCCACTCCCTCCGAGTAACACAAAGGCAACCAGCAAACCTTACCACCACAGCAGTGAGCTCTCGTTTGCTGGCTCTGCATTAAGAAGCCAGCAACAGAAGCACAGCAGCTGCAGGTCTCGAGTTCACATCTCACAGACCCCAAGCAAGCGCCATGGCTGCAGCCTATGGTTTACCTGCAGGAGGTCCCTCTCAGGACCCACAGGGAAACAAATCAGCCGGTGGAACAGCACACACACACAGCAAAAGCCACTGAAGATGTCCAAGGTAAGTGGAAACTCAGGCATCGGCACAGCCCCAAGGCAGACAAGGAGGAAGCCTACAGATAATGAAATCCCAGGGCTAGGCAGAACCTGCAGCATCACAACAGCTCTGGCACAGGATTAGGGTATTTTAATCCTTAGGGAAGTCATTAAACACAGCTCAGCTGCTGGCATGGCCAAGATGTGCATTAGCTCCTGGGGACGCTCTGGAGCAGACAAGGCTCATCCACCTCAGCTACAATTCAACCTCTGCTTTTTACGTTTTCTGTAGAAATCCCACCGGGGCAGGGCCATGTCAATGCCTAAAGAGGTTCCTGGAGCTGTAGCTACAGCCAAGAGGACCTGGAATCCCAAGACAAAGTTTAAGATGCTGTTAAAATGGTGTCAGTCTCAACATAAGACACAATGGCTCTACAACTTGGGACCAAAAGCAACTCCAAGAGTCATTTATTCTCTGGTATATTTCACTTCCCAAGCTGAAGTCAGCTACACTGATAAAAAAGTAATATTGGTGCAACTATTCCCACTAAACACCACCACTAATAAAGCAACAAGTGCACTCCTCTTTGCAAACAGGGTTAAGGCTAGACTGCACAAGCTCTCTCAACATTAGCAAGGCTGAACTTACACAGCTCTCCCAGGGTTTAGTTTGTATGGGAAGGGTGTTGAACACACCTAGCTGGAATTAAGACCAGAAGGGATTTTGATGGTGTTATTTTACAGAGGAGCACTGACTCCAGAACACCACCCATCTTGCCCAAACTCCTGTTTTTAAAGATGCTTCCCTGTAAAGACACCTACTTTTTGGAACAAAGCATTCTGAGCAAAGCAACAGAATGCTGAAGCCACTCACAAGGCACAGCTCCCATCCTCTGCACAGCCCCAGCTGCCAGCCCACAGGGTTATTAGCCTAACACCAAAGCAGCTGCAACCAGAGTTAATTGATTTTAGCTGGGGAATACTGAAGGGCAAAAAAAGAATTTGTTTTTCCAGAAGACTCTCACTTGCCTCTACCCATACAGCACAGAGGCTAGGGACTAAGTCTCCCAGGGTCACCAACAGAAGCCAGTTTTGCTAGGCAGAGCTTGCAGTCACCTGGTCCGAGAATAACATAACCACACCATTCACTTCACATGCCAAAGAGATAAGGATTAGAAGTGCTCCAAGCAACCACCTGCTGCCAAGCAAGCCCATAGGCTCCCAACACAACCTCAACACACCCCACCATCGTGAACCAGGCCTCCCCACCTCCAGTTATCTCCCTCCCCATCAGTAACCCTGCATGAGAGTAACCATCCTCCCCATCAGTAACCAGGGACGAGAGCAGCCATAGGCACCGCTTGCTGACTGGGATCACCAAGTCCTCTCCAGTCACGGCTTCACCCCTGGAGGCAGCACCAACCAGCTGACAGACTGCCTGAGGCAAAGCTCCCTCGGAGCGCCTTGGGGAGGAGGGTGAGCCGCGGTACCTCACTCAGCGGCAGGACCCAGCCTCGGAGGGGGGAGCCCCGTCTCGGGCTCCCTGCTGAGAGAGGAGGGATCCCAACCCCGCTCCACCGCCGCGCACCGGCAAAAGGCGGGAAACCGCCTCAGCGCCGCTCTCCCCTTCCCCCCATCACCTACCGCCGCCAACGTGTGAACCCACGTGACGGGGGCGGCCTTAAAGGAGCCGCCTCTCTCCTCCCTCCCGCCTTCCTGAGGCACCGGCAGCACGTGTCCCGCCTCCCCCTCCTCCTCCCTCCGCTTCCCCTCACCGGCGGGAAGGCCATGGGCGGCACTGCAAAGCGAGCAGACCCCCAGAGAAGAGGGAAGCGACGGAAGCAGGCAGTCCTGCCCGCCC
>VZTU01007101.1:58841-69145 GCA_013400835.1 Zapornia atra
TGTCCCACCCCGGGGGGGGGGGGGGGGTTTACCCTGCCCCTCTGTGTCAGTGCTGGATTTTCTGCAAGAGCTAGCAGCAGCTAGATTCAAGCAGTGCCACCCCCAGGGGACTTGCGTGTCCCCAGTTGTGTGAGGGATGTCTGGTCCCCTGATGTCCCCTGGGTCTGCCCCAGGGTGGCTGGCAGACCCTGGCAAGGGGAGTTATTTTGTCCACTGTGCACACAGAGCAGAGGAAAGGAAGGGAGCAGGTTCAAGAACAGCTTTATTGGGATATCCTGGCCATAATAAATAGGGGTTACACTGGGAGATGGTGGTGAGGGACCAGGGGTTGGAGGCACGCTGTGCTCCTGTGGGAACTGGAGCTGCCGCCACTGCTGCTCTGAGCAGAACTTCACCCTGTGTCCCGTCTGCCCTGTCCCGCTCCTTCCCCCCAGCGACAAGGCTGGCCCTGGGGGTCACTGCCTGGTGCCCCTCTGGGATTGGGGGGAATAACCCAGCAGAAGTCAGGGCAGGGAGCGTTTTGGTGAGCAGTGTGGAGCAGAGGGGGGTGGGAGGGCAGAGCTTTGGGTACGGCAGGGCCCGGGTGTCACTGTGCCAGGGACTGGATGATGTCCTTCACCAGCATGGTGCCGATAACCATCTTCTCACTGTTGACAGTCAGCTGGGCTGCAGCCCCCTCCCGTCGCTCCAAGGTGATGAGCACCAGGCTCCCGCTGGTCATCGTCTTGGCTGCGAACCTGCCCACCAGCAAACACAGGGCTTCAGGGTGATCTGTTCCCCTATCACATTTCCGTCCTTCCAGGACGCTCCTGTGAGGACTGGGGAGGTGTCTGCCATCCCCAGCCACGGTCACGGGAGGGCTCATGCAGGCCCCTTGTCCTAAAGGAAGCCCTGAGTGTCCCCACAGTGATTCGTGGGGGACCAGAGAGGTGACAGCACCTGCCTGGTCATGGTGTGGGAGGTCTGGCTACCTGTACTCGTTGTCAGCACCGCAGGGCACACGGCCCACATTGGCAGCCGAGGTCACTTGCTGGACGATGGTGTGGTCACTCCGGCATTTCTCGGACAGTGTCAGCTTCTCCGTGATTTCACTCATGCCCGTCAGCTTCCCTGGAGCAGGCAGCAGAGGCACCTGCCCAACTCCGGCCATGCACCCAGTAGCCATGTCCCTGCTGAGCCCCGTTTTGCTGTCCCCAAACCAAGTCCCCCCAGCCGCCAGCTCCCTGCATCCAGGTCCCCCATGACAACCCAAACAGGCTGCCCTGCTTGCTTCTCTCCAGCCTGGCAGAAGCAGATACAGGAAAATCCTTCCCAGGCTCATCCTCACATCCCTGGAGACAGGCTCCTCTGGTCACCAGCAGTGATGGGGCTGAGTGCTCCAGGGCACAAAGCACCCACCACTCAGTGCAGACCCTCACCCATGGGGCCAGGGCGCAGATGCTGCTGCTCCAGGAGCAGGGGGACGTTGGGCCAGGCAGTCCCCGCCACTCACTGGACATGGTACTGGGAGCACCAGGGGAGCAGAAGCCCTTCACACCATCCAGGGACCCCATGGGGTCACACCAACCCGCAGGCTGCGGGGTGCAGGAGAGGGATGAGGGGGGCAGAGCTAGTCTAGGGGCCTGCCGAGCGGGCACTTACCCTCGCCCGGCCGCGTGAAGTGCTCTAAGGCCACGGCAAGGGCGGCAGAGGGGACAAAATGGGGAGGTGAGTGTCGGCACTGGGTGCCCATGCGCTGCCCTGTCATGTCCCCGTCCCTGTCCCTCACTCACCCTGCTCCTTCTTGAACTCGTTCTCGCTCATGAAGACAGGGGCCATGAGCTCCCCCACAGGCGGCTGGATGGAGACGTAGAAGTGGCGTGTGTGGGTGCTGGGGAGACAGGCAGGTGAGTGGGGCATGTGCTCAAAATGTCCCTCCTGTGTCCTGCTTCCCATCCCTGCCTTGGGCTGGAGGGAAATTGAGGCACGAAAGGCCTCAGGAATAGGGGGAATCTGTCAGGCTGGGCCTGGGGCTGCCCCCTACCTCCTTGTCCCCTGCAGAGAGCCTGGAGCCTGGTGCCTTTCCTGCTGTTCCCCAACGGCCCCATGTCCATCCCAGTGTCCCCCTTTCCCAGCCCCACTGTCCCCTGGGGCACCCCATGCCCTCACCTGCCATCTGTTCCCTGGAAGGATGTTGGTGCCCAACTGGCTGTCCCTGATGCTCTGGGGTACTGAATACCCTGTCCAGCTGTTACATGTCCCCTGTGGCTCCATGTCCCCTGGAGAGATGTTGGTGCCCATCCCACTTTCCCCATCCCCTGGAGCACTCATGCCCTGCCCTGCTGCCCTGTCCCTGGAGCACCTCACGCTACCCCCGTCCCCTGAGACACCCATCCCGTCCTGCCCAGTGCCGGGTGCTCACCACAGCTGGAAGTTGGCCGCCTGAGTGGAGTCGCAGAAGTCAATGCCCATCACCACACTGGCCGTGTCCCCGGGTGCCAGGCACTCTGAAACCACAGGGCTGCCACCGCATGCCACCAGCCAACCCCTGTCCCCATACCCCATGTGGTGCCATGCCATACCGATCTCTGGGAACTCCTGGATCCGCATGCCGGTGAGCAGCTTGGGCTCACTGACCCGCAGGCTCTTCACCTCAGCGTCAGTGTTGTTGGAGATCTGGATCTGGACGGCCACCATGTGTGGATCCCCCGGGAAGGGCCGGCGGCTGAAGCAGTACTCCACCGAGAGCCCCTCGCCCGCCATGCGATGCAGCAGCTCATAGGTCCTCACTGCACTGAACGCCGGGCTCAGCAGCTGTGAGTGACCAAGGGACCAGTGTGGGCTGCCAACCTACCCCCATGGGTGGCAGGCGTCCCAGGAACCCCTCGAGAAGGACACTGGGGACACTTACGGCAGGTGCCAGGGATGTGTCGGTGAGCGTGAGGCCCTCCAGGTCGGTCACCAGGCTGGTGGAGACGATGCTGCTGGAGGGGATGGGCTGGGGAGGAGTGGGGGTGACTGCAGGGGGGTGGGGAGAGGAGAGGGTTAATGGAGCTCTGATGAGCTACCACCCCATGGGAACAGCCTGAGCAGCACAGCCCCATGGGGACAGCCCTGGTGGCACGCCCACAAGGGGACAATCCTACAGGTACAGCCCCATGAGACCCTCCCCTTGGGCACAGTCCCAACAGGGACAGCCTCACTGGCACAGCCACCTGTCCCTCAACCATCCTCTGGGGACAAGAACTGCTCACCCCACCAGTTCTTTGTCCCAGCTCAGCAGCCCACAAAGGACCTGCAGGACCCTGACCCCACCAAGGTGGGTGCCTGTGCCTCAGTTTCCCCAGCACCTCCGTGACAGACATCCTGTGTGCCCTAGGCAGCCACTCACAGTCATCCAGGTCAAGCAAGGAGATCTCCTTAGGGCCGGCCCTGCTGCTGGGGGGCTGCAAGGGGGTAGATAGATGGGTGGTGTGAATAGGGAACCTGGGGGTCCCTGCATTGCCCCCCCCGCCCTGGCCCAGCCCTCACCACCTTCCTCCGCTTGGCCTCCACCTCAGAGCCAGAGTCAGAGCCCGAGGAGCTGCTCTCAGAGGCGCTGGCCTCCTCTGATGAGGTCTCAGCGTGGCCCTTCTTCCCCTGCTGTGCCTTTTTCTTCTTGGCCTTCTTTGTCCCCTCCTCCTCCTCTTCCTCACTGTGGCTGTAGAGAGAGACTGGCTCAGGGGACATGGGGCAAAGGTACAACCAAGGGCACCCTGCCTTCCCAGGGGGTACCTGCCCGCGCTCCCCAGGGCTGCTTTCCGGGAGCCTTCCTTCTCCTTCCTCTTTGGCCTCTTCTCCTCCTCATCCTCCTCCTTGTCCTCTGACTGCTCCCCGCTGCCTTCCTCTTCCTCTTCCTCCTCTTCATCCTCCTCGCTGCTGGAGCTGGAGCTGCCAGAGCTGCTGGAGCTGCCGCTCTCCTCGCTGACAGACTCGGGCTCTGTGGAGGCACGGCTGCTGTATCCCCTCATGTTCCCCAGAGCTCCTTGCTGCGTCCCACTGACCCTCTCCACCCTCCCACTGCATCCCACTGTACCCCCCTCCACCCGCTGCTGCCTCCCCCCTGCATCCTCCCACTGCATCTGGCTGCACCCCCACATCCCTCCACTGCATCCCACTGCAGCCCTGCATCTTCCCACTGTGTCCCCACACTCCCCCACCCCCACACCCCTGCTTCTCCCTACCTCATCCTGGCATTCCCCTGCCACATCCCTCCATGTCCCCTGCCACATCCCCACCACAATGGGATGTCCCCACTGCAGTGTCCCCTGCCTGATGCCTCACTGTTGATTACAGGACCTCCCTGATGCCTCATCAGGGCGGCTCCTGCCGTGTGGCCCACGGTGGTGGCATTTGTCCTGTGCCCCGCCATGGCGGCACCTCTCTTAAGTCCCTGCTACAGTGACCCCTGCCCAATTCCTTGCTGTGCCACCAGGTCCTCACCACTGTCTGCTGACTCTGTGGGCCCTGACTCTCCCTCTGAGTCGGAGTAGAAAGGTTTCTCCACCTTCTCCTTCCTCTTCTCCCGGCTGGTGCACTTGGTCCACTCAGGAACCTACTGGCACAGGGTTGATGAAGCGGGGCCATCACCCGTGGGTGGGGACCCAAACAGCTGCCCTTGTCCCCAAGCAGGTGTGTGGGCACCAGAGAGGGGACATAGGGTGGCAGTTGAACAGCACCTGGGCACCTTCTGGGGCTCTTCCTCGAGGTGATGCCCCCACCTCAGCCTCCCCATGCACCCCAGCACCCTGGGGTGCTGCACGCACCTCCACGTTCCTCACGGAGGGGTCAGGGGCCTCGTCCGGCCAGTCAGGCAGCTCCTGATAGCCCACTGCCTTAGCGTTGAGCAGGTGAGACAGGGAACCCAGCTGGAAATGGTCCCGATCTACAGCAGGACAAAGAGGTGTCAGCAGCTCGGGGGCAACCATGCAGCACTGCGGTGACAGCTCAGTGTGTCCCCATTACCTGTGACCAGGGGTGGGTACCTTTGAAGGAGGACTCCAAGATAGGAGCAGGTTTTTGGGCCAGGAAGAGCTTCTTGGCATACTTGTTGAGGGCCCCACTCTTCTCAGTGGGCACGATGAGCTGGCGGATGAAGCGAGCCCGGTCACGGATGTCGTAATTCTGGTCGTACTTGGCCAAGTTGAGGACATACTGGGTCAGCAGCTTGCTCTGCACCAGGGGACACAGTCACGGCCAGCCTCTCCCTCCCCAGTGGGGAAACTGAGGCATGCCGTGGGGGCCGCATCCCTGGTACCTGCTTGGAGTTGGTCAGGTAGAGCTTAGCTGCCAGGTTGATGACCTGTAGCTTGACGATGTCCTCCTCGTTGGTGAAAGACTTGGCCATCTTGCGCAGCACGTCGGGCGCAATCTTGGGCACGTGCTCGCAGTACTCGCCGATGAGCCACAAGATGCTGGCCCGCGCCATCGGCACCTGTAAAATGCCCCTGGGCACGTGGCACCGCTGCCACTCCCCCGTCCTGGGGGCCATGCAATGTCCCAACTCACCTGGATGTTGTCGGTGAGCTTGGCCATGTGCTTGATGATCTCACTGTGCTGGGCCGGCTGCATCTGCAGCAGCTTTTTGATGACCACCACAGATTCAGCCACCACCAGCTCTGTGGGCAGAGACCTGGTCTCAGACCTGCCCTGAGAGCAACGGAGCCCCTGTTCCACCCCCACTGTGTGCACTCACCATCACGGTTGGAGAGGAGCTGGACCAGCCCGTTGAGGCAGGTGTCCCGCACCTTCCCAATGTTGGTGGCACAGCGCCCAATGGCTTGGATGGTGGCTGCCACAAAGTCCTTGTCCATGCTGCGGATGTAGGTCTGCACAGGCATGTTGGGGACATATGACCACCTAGGCACCCAGAGCTGTGACAGCGTGGCACCCTGGTGGCCTCGGTATGGCCATGGCATACCTGGAACTCTCTCAGGATGGTGGAGATGTTGGTCTCGTTGGCCAGGTTGGTGAGGACCTCCAGCTGCAGGAAAGAAGAGAAGGCCAGCATGAAACATGGTACCAAGGCATAGGGTCTTTGCTGTCCTCCTGTCTCCAGGGCATGGTTGACAGCTGCCCCACAGGGAAGGGCTCCGTGAAGCCCCAAAACCACCAGTGGTGAGTTCTGCCAGGTATTTCCAGCTCACCTTGAGGATCTTGATCTGTGTGGGGTCTGTGGAGCGGATATAGAAGCTCTTTAGATAGGGCTCAAACATCCCCTGCAAGCAGAGCCAGTGGTGTTAGTGCCAACCTTGCCCACCCTCAATGAGGCCACCCACAGGCAGGTGGGCCCAGTGACCCGGCAGACTAGCCTTCATTCAGCTCCAGAGTCAACAGGGCCAACTCCTCCCACACCAAGCTGGAGACTCACCCGCCGTTTGATAGACATGGTGGCCACATTCTGCAGCACCACATACTGCACCTCGCTGTGGGAACAAAGAGAGGACCACCATCAACAGGGCAGGGCTGAGACCCCCACCTGTGAAGACAGGGCAGGACCCACCACCAAGCTGGTGCCACCATGACGCTTCCACCCCATGTCTAGACTGCCAGAAAATCCTTTTTTTTGGCAATTTATTCCCAGCCCAACAGCTGTACAGGGACAGACATTTTGGTGGCTTCTCCCAGGGGCTCCACATCAACTGGGGTGGCAGGATAGGGGACCACTGCAACCCAGGTGCCACAGACCTGTGACTCCGCAGGAGCCGCACCAGCGCCTTGGCGATGACGCCGACCTCCGCCTTGGGTGCCAGGTGGAAGTAGAGCTGCGCCACTGCCATCACCACCTGTGGGGACACACCCAAGCGTCACCTGATGGGCACAGGTACACTCCAAGGGATGGAGTCCCACCTGGCAGCACCTGGAGGAAGCCTGACTCTGGGGATGCCCATCCCTGGGTCTCCCTCAGGCACCCCAGTGGCTCCTTGGCCAGCGGGGACATCATGAGTCTAGGCCAATGGACACCACCAGTGGCCTTGGGGGACAGATGGGGATAGAGTAGGGGGCTCACTGCAGCATTGCGGCTCTGCAGCAGGGGCTTGGTGTTGCGCAGGAGCAGGCGGTGGTCAGGGTCCATGACGTAGGGCTTGCGCTTGGCCAGCGAGGCTGCCTCTGCCTTGGCGTCCTTGGTGTCCTCCTCTTCAGAGCCGTAGAAAGCCTTCTCAGCGCTCTCCTCCAGCAAGGACTCCTGCCGGTAGGTGGGATGCCTTGCACACCACCTCCTGAACAGCACCCCCCTTCACCTCACCTCCCTGGGGTCTCCCTGGGGTCTCCCAGGGCATCCCAAGGCTCCCAGGGCACCCCGTGGCTCCCATACTCACATTCTGGTTTGGGCTGAGGAACTGCGTGCGTGCATAGCGGGTCAGCATGTTGATGATGACCACCTGACCCCACTCCTCCACGTCGATGAGCAGGTTGCAGAGCTTGCGGTAGTTCTTGTGGATCAGGTCGATGCGCTCTGGGCAGACCTCCTCGAATGCCATCACCACGCTGCCGGCCACCAGCTGTGGAGGAAAAAGCCTGGGGTGACTCACCAGCATGGTTGCATCTTCATCGTGGTGCTGGCTTGATGTGGCATCCCCATGCTGGGTCAGCTGGGACAGTGATGTCCCCAAATTTAAAGGCAGGGTGGATGTGGCACCCAGCTCACCGTGGTCTTGTCCGCCAGCAGCTTCTCAATCACTTCAATGAGCTGGTCCTTCTGGTCCGAGTCAAGGCTGCGAAGGAAGAGCAGGGCAGCACCAAACTCCCCCCCATCCCTCCAGCAGCCATGAACCCCAGCTCTGGGCTCTTACTGGCACTCCCAAAATTTAGCAGCTGACCCCTCATTACCTGTACAGCTTGGGGATGGCATGGGCGGCCGTCTTGCGCACGTACGGGGACATGTCCGAGGCTGCCTCCTTGATGGCCAACATCATGATGGGCACGATGATAGGCACACGGATGCTGGAGAGGACCCGCAAGGCACTGGCACGAATCAGCTGGTTGGGATCCTGTGGGGATATGCAGGGGGGGCTGCAGCATTGCAGTGTGGGGGGTCATCATTCCCCTGACCCCTCCCCAGGTCCCCAAACTATCTCACCTTGAGTCCTCGCTGGAAGGTGGAGATGGAGAGCAGGGCCAGATCCTGCTGCTCCTCTGCATAGCGCACCAAGTAGACATACACCAGCTTCTTCACCTGTGAGGTGAAGGTGGTGAGGCCACCTCAGAGGTCCCCAAAACCCAACCCACCCCCCAAACCCTCCTGCAGGGGTGGCATCAGACCCTGGAGATACCCTTGGGTGCTACCAGGGCCACTCTAGACCTTCCTCACCTCAATGTTCTTGCAGGCAACATTTTTCACCACCGCTGGGAACAGGTCAGAGGCGTTTTTTCCCCGGGCGATCATCTAAGGGGTGAAGGGGCGGCGTGATGTGCGTCAGCTGCCATAGCACAGCACATCATGCCACGGCATGGCACGGCACAGCACAGCACAGCATGGCACAGCATGGCATGACATGGCACGGCACAGTGTGGCATGGCATGGCACAGCATGGCACGGAACGGCATGGCACGGCATGGCATGGAACAACACGGCATGGCATGGCATGGCATGGCACGGCACGGCATGGCACGGCGCGGCATGGCACGGAACGGCACGACACAGCTTGGCATGGTACGGCACAGCACATCACGCCACGCCACACCACGGCACAGCACAGCACGGCACGGCTTGCTTGGTGCTGGCAGCAACACCCACCGCCACGATCCTCTTCATGGCCTCCAGCTTGAGCGAATCCTTGTTGCTGTCGAGCATCTCCTTGAGGTCATCATGCCTGTGTCACGCCGGGGAGGACAGAAAAAATCCCATTTGCTGTTTTTAGTCTAAAAATTACTTTGGGAGTTCAGTTTTGTTGTTGCTGTTGCTCCCAGCCTGGCATCACGCTGGAAACCTGACCCCCCACTCTTCAATATTTATGGGGCCAGGCGTTGGGTTTCAGCCAGGTGAAAGAGGAGCCAGAGGGACCTCCACGGTGCTGGCACTCACCTCTGCCCCCATCCCAGGCACTGAGATGAGGACCCCATCCCAGCCTGGCTGCAGTTGTCACCGTGGGATGTCCCCACATCACTTCCCATGGAACAGTCACTGTCCAGCTGGGGTGGGTGCACCTTGTCCCATCCTGGGCACAGTGGCATGGGTGCACCCCAACAGTGCCCCCTTCCCTAGTCCCCTCCCTGGGCTGGGACAATGCTACCACTGTCCCCTTTCATAAGGCTGGTTGTCACCACTGTTCCTTCTTCTAATGGACATCCATCCTGCCCATCCCCACTGAGCCAGGGGGGCTCTGCAAGGCTGCCTCCACCCACAGCAGCTGGGGGTGGCACCCATGGGACAGCGCCTGGTCAGAGCCACCCATCACTGGAGGATCCCGGGGGGCTCCTTGGGGGAGTCTTACCGCGATGCTGGCTCGGTGCTGGTGGCCACCACGGGCTCAGGGCCGGCAAGTGGCCGCAGCTCATCAGCTCGCAGGGCGCTGTAGCAGGCAGGTTGTCTGGCCTCAGTGGCTAGCACCGGGCTCGTCACCTCCTCCGCTGTATCACAGCCCACCGATGGCTTTGGCTGCCCGGTCGGCCCTGATGGTAGCTGCCGCAGCAGCTTCTGCACCGGCGGCAGGGAAAGCATGGCTTCAGCCAGGGCTGGTGGCCCTGGGGACCGTGGCAGGGCTGTGGCCCTGCTCCTCCTCCTGGTACCACCAGCTGAAACCTGATGCTGCTGCTGGGGTTGGGTTGCAGCCAGGATCCTGATGCTCTTCCTGGTGGATGAGGCCACCCCAGGGTGTCATGTGCCAAGTGACACCCATCCTGCACCTGGAGCTTGGGGACATTGCATGGAGCTCCTACACAGGTACTTTAAGTGGCTCAGTCCTGGCCAGGGTCCCCACGTCATGATGGGATCCCCACCTGGGTGGTGGGGTGGCACGATGAGACACCTGTGGGTGTCTCAGCTGGGTGGCATGATGGGACACGTAAAGGTGTCTCATCTGGGTGGTGGGGTGGCATTTCTCTTGCCCCATGAGCCAGATGTGACATTACCAAGGGGTCAGAGAGGGGGGGACCAGCTCAAACTGGGGGACACTGCCAGAGCAGGGGACAGTGCCAAGAGATCAGGGAAAGGGGGACATTATTAGGTGGCAATGGGTGAGGTCACTGCCAGGCTGGGAGACACAGGCAGGGGGGAGGGACTGTGATGCTGCCAGACAGGGGTACACTGCTGGGGCATCAGAGATGGAGGCCACTGCCAGGGTGGG
>VZTU01007102.1:0-51742 GCA_013400835.1 Zapornia atra
CTGGGAGGTGAAACTCCTTGATAAAGAAGAGCCTGAGGACTTCTGTTAACTGCAGATCAGACTCTTTCCATTTATCTCTTCCCAGCATCCCCTAAATTTGCCCTCTTTGCTTCTTTCTGTTTGCTGTGCTGCAGTGTGGTTTCTTCTTTTGTAATATCCTATAGCTCAGGGTTGATGCAACTCTCCAAAACATTGAAGTATTCATACAAAATATAGTCTAAGCAGTGTCAAGGTAGATTCCATTCATTCATTCATTCACCTAAGTTTTTTCCTTTGAAAACAAAGATTTCATGTAAGTAGGGGCTGCAAAATTATAACAACTTTTAATTTAACTCATAAAACTCAGTGATTTAAAGATCACTATCACTGAATAAAGCTTTACTTGTACACACCTAACAAATTAGTTCTTCAAAAGACCTAAAAGATTTCTGGTGCCTTCTTGCATCTGTGTATGGTTACTTCCATGTTGTTTAGGACACAATTGAGCATTTCTGTAATATCCTACCTAGGCAGCAGCAGAGTAATTAAGTACTCTAAAGTGAAGATATGACAATTGGTCTAAGGGGTCTCCAAAGAGTCTGAATGATAGGATGATGTAAATTGTCCTTTCAGATTTAGGTACTAAGAATCTCAAGATTTTAGCAGATCATTCATGGAATATTGGAATTTATTGAAAATCTTTTTTTCTGTGCAAATTGTTTTCAGAAAACTGAAAGTGTTTGTTATAAAACCATTTGCATGTCTAAAAAACCCCTTTTTTTTCAGACAACAGTTGAGAAGTTATATTTCTTTGAAATTAGGACAGAAAAATCAAAAATCTCTTCCATCTTTATTTACTATTTCAGTGCCACTATCATAAGGAAAAGAGCTCTTTCATAAGACTTGTTTTGCTACTTGAGGATGGTTTTCCCTTGCTTTCCCTTGCCTTGCCTTCCCTTGCCTTGCCTTGCCCTGCCCATCCTTTGCCCGCTCATTCCCTTCCCCATGTATAAAATCCCTCTAAACTGACAATCAAAGCATGAGGTTTCATTACTGTTAGGAAGTACACGAAGAAAGAGTCATCCTCCTTTCACTGTGAGTTCACAGAGTCACAGACTGATTGAGATTGGAAGGGACCTCTGGAGATAATGTGATCCAACTCCCCTGTTCAAGCGGGGACACCTTGGGCCATTCCAGACAGCTTTTGGATGTCTCCAAGGATGGGAACACCACAACATCTCTGGACAACCTGTTCCCATGCTTAGTTACCCTCACAGTAAAAAAAAAAACCAACAACCTTCCCGATGTTCAGGGCAAACCTGTGTTTCAGTCTGTGCCCGTCACCTCTTGTTCTGTCACGGGATACCACTGAAAAGGCCTGGCTCCCTCTCCTTTGTAAAACCTCTTTGAACTCAGTGTATTAAATGTTTGGGTATTTTTTCAATAAGGGTTAATCAGAGAAAGTAAAGAATATCTGCATTTCACATGCATTCTAAATATAATAGTCCAACCAAAAAGGAGAAAAAGCAACCTCACAAGTTAGATGGGAAAAAAAAAAAAAGAAAGAAAGATTGATTGCTTCAATAAAGGTGGGAGCTCTTGACTTTTATAATTTTGATTAAAGAGGGAGAAAGCATCCAGACTGATAATACAGGGGGGGGGAATTGCACTAACCTTTTCCATGAATATGTCAATAAAATTAAAACGTGGCAAAATAGGGCTTCCAGATGATCAGATAATAATTGAAATTTCACTTTAGCAAATCTAGTAAATTAACCCTGGTATTTATTAGCAAAATAAAATCTTAAAACAGTACATTTAGCAACTGAATTGTCGAGTCTTTGCTTTCAATGTCTCAGTTCAGTAGTTCCTAGCAGACATAGTTTGTATTAATTTTCTTTCTAGAATTCAATAAAGATCAGATTTCTTGATATGATGAGATGCCGTAGAGATTGTTTACATATCTGTGCTCTCGGTGAAGGCAGGACGTTCAGGACTGCCTTCTACATAGATGTATGCATTTCCCTAAAATGAAGAAATGCACAACAGAAAATGCACCCAAACCAAAATTTTAAAATGGAATTTTTTCTTTAAATAAAATTGAAACTATATAATAAATATTCAGTCTTTCTTTTAATGAGTCATTATACCGTATCTCTGAGGCTTGCCAGTAACAATTCAAAATTCCTAGTTTATATGGACAAATCATACATATTCATGTGTTTGAATTCTAGAGGTACACAGGATTAAGAGTGCCTGTTATTCTCTGGCTCCTACAGGTAATGAAATCTGTTTCTGGCAGATTACCCAATTTATTAAGTACTTGCAAAAAATAGTTTGAAAGAATTTATTGCCTGTTAAAACCTGATAATTTTAGAGCAAAGTGTAAGGCAATTCTTTGTCTGTAAGCACACTTACAAAAGAAAAGCTTTGTCAATGTTTTTGGAAAAAAAAAAAAAAAGTAATAGAAAGTCAAGTTACTGCTTGTAACGTGATCCAAGAGATGACACTGGAATTGTTATCAAAGACTGCAGTGTACTGCGTTATTCCAGGGAAACAGAGTTTGGTGCATGATTAAATATGAATAAACAACGTACAGGTAATAGAATAAAATAAACTATATATATACGTGCTAATAGATATGACATAAAGCAATACTGATCACTTTATGCACTAACACAAACAGACACACAGACACAGACAGACACAGACACAGACAAAGATCATTTCCATTTGCTATTCAGGATAGTTTGCATAAATTTAATATGATATATGTTTTTATCTCTGAAATAGGATGTTGATTTAAGTTTGAAAAACGTACAATTGATGTATTCTAAGGGCTAAATCAATAGTTTATTTTGTGTATCATATGTCAACCTGATATTTGAGAAACTGAGAATAATGATACTTTCACAGTGTCTGTGCACTTCCACTGAGATAATTTTGGAAATAAGAAAAAAAAAAAATGTTTTGCTCTCTTCATTGTTCTTCAAAAAATTGTTTCTCACTTATAATAAAATCCTGCTTGCAAATTATTTCACATAATATTTTATAATAAATGGGAACCTTTCAGTTTGACTTTTTGAACTGCTAAAGAAGGGTACAAACTACATGTGTTTTGCTCTGGTGGTAGATGTGAATGAGATGCGATAGCAATAACAAAGAGAAAGGGAAAAGGAAGGGGAAATATTTAATCTATATACATACATGTCATGCATCTATAAGGCACCCTATGCAAGTTTCAGCTTGTTTCCTTTATGTCCCTATTCGAGCAAAAGGAAAAGGACAGTAATAAATAATAAATCTATTCACATAATTAAAGAAATATGAATTTATTTAACTTGTGATTATGCCTCCTGTGATATAGTAACTAGTCAACAAAATCCAAGGATTTCAAGTTATTTTAGTTCATTTCTTTTATAACCTTTCCTAGATGTGGCACTTCAAGTCCCACTTTTTGTTCAGTCACAGACCTGATTTATTTCTAGATACAGATCAGTATACTGAGCTGTATGATATTGTGTTGTCATTGAGAAAGTTCATGGCTTATAGATTCTCTGATGTATCTCATTTTAATGTGTAGAAAAAGAAGTAACTCTCCAGTGAATATCAGAGATTGCATGTTTCTGACCAATACTATGAAATAAAAGCTTAATTTATTAAATAATATTAAAATAACTTGATTACAGAAGTTCCCCATAAGCAATGGGGAAATGGATGCACTCAAAGGTACTGAAGGAACTGGTAGAAGTGCTTAGTAGACCACTTTAGTTCTTTTGTTGGCAGTGATTTCAATAGCTGTCCCAGACAACTGGAAGTTAGCTAATGTGACACTCATTAACAGGTAGGACCAGCAGGAGGATCTGAGGATGTACAGGCCTATGTCTAACCTTCCTTCTGGAGAAGGGTATGTATCAGATAATCTTGAGTGCCATCACACAGCACATACAGGACAACCACGTAATCAGGCCCAGTCAGCATGGGATTATGAAGGGTAGGTCCTGTTTAACTAACCTGATCTCTTTTGATACCAAGGTGACGCTCTTAGTGGATGAAGGAAAGGCTGTGGATGATGTCTGCGTAGACTATAATAAAACTTTTGGCACCATTTCCCTCGTGTATTTGCCAGAATTCTCCTGGAGAATCTGGATATTCATGGCTTGGACACATATAATCTACAATGGGTAAAAAACTGCCTGAAAGACTGGTCCGAAAGAGTTGTAGTTATGAAGCAAACTCCAATTGGCAGCCAGTAACAAGTGGCATTCCCCAGGGTTCAATATTAGGGACAGTTCTCTTAAATAGCTTTAGCAGTGATCTGGACAATGGGATCAAATGCGCCCTCAGTGAGTTTGCACACAACACCAAGTTGTGCAGGAGTGTTGATCTGTTGCAGGGTAGGAAAGGTCTACAGAGGGGTCAACACAGGCTGGATTGATTAGTGAGGCCAACTGTAGAAGCTTCGACAGAGCTCAGTGCCAAGGTCTGCACTTCGGTCAAAACAGCCCCATGCCAAAACTGTATGCTTGTGGAAGAGTGGCTGGAAAGGTGCCCAGCAGCAAAGGACCTTGGGCATTTGTCAACAGCCAGCTGAATATCAGTCAGCACTGTGACAGGTGGCCAAGAAGGCCAACAGCATCCTTGTATCAGGAATAGTGTGGCGAGCAGGAGTAGGGAAGTGACTGTCCCCCCCTCTACTCAGCATTGGGGAGGCCACACTTTGAGTACTGCATTCAGGTTGGCCCCTCACTACGATAAAGACGTTGAGATGCTAGAGCATGTCCAGAGAAGGGGAATGAATCCTGTGAAGGGTCTTGAGAACAAGTCTTAGGAGGAGCGCCTGAGGTATTTACAGCAGTCTGGAGAAAAGGAGGCTGAGGGGAGACCTTACCCTACAACTATTAAGAACACCATAGTCAGGTGAGTATTGGTCTCTTCTCAGAAGTAACAAGTGTTAGGACAAGAGGAAATAGCCCCAGGTTGCACCGGGGGTGTTATAAATTGAAGATTACAAAAAAAAATAAATTCTTCACTCAAAGGATTGTCAAGCATTGGAAGAGCCTGCTCAAGGAATTGTTGGAGTCACCACCCCTGGAGGTATTTAAAGAATGTGTCAATGTGGCTCTTAGGAACATGGTTTAGTGGTGGACTTGGCAGTGCTAGGTTAACAGATGGACTTCATGATTTTAAGGGCCTTCTCCAACATGAATGATTCTGTGATTCCATGATTAGTGGCAGCTGCATGTATATAGCCATATTTGGAACTCGGTGCCTAAGGGAGGTATTAGACATAATCTGTGTGTAAACATATTACAGCAAAGATTAATGGTCATTTGGTAAACCAAACCACTGAATAACATACTGTTTCTAATTACTTTAAGTTAGTCTAAATCAGATGGAACCATGCCATAACATTTGTATAGCTGGAATTCTGGCTGAAGAAAGCGACTTATTGTAAACTTTCCAAATTATTTGATATAATGCTAAATTGACCCTACATTTTTGATTGTTCAAAAGGAAAAGAAAAAGTGGACTACTATTCTCTTTATTTAAATCTAAATTATTTCTGTCTATAGACATTTATTTCATTCAAATATATATGGAATGATTCACACAATTATCTAAGAAGATAAAACTTGTCTGGAAATTTCTGTCTCATGTTTTGCTGTTGGTTTTTCAAATATATTGCTTAATAAATTGGTAATATAAGACTGTTACGGTTGTTTATTGACCAACATTAGTAAATTATATTTCAGACTCTTTGTTCTCATCCTTCTTTCTAACAAGCACCAGTCAAAGGCTAAACCTTGTTGGATTTCTAGGGGAATATTTTCAGTTCTTAATATATTTTGGTTTCTATCCTCTCCCAGAGTCTTACAGTAAATTTACCTGAAAAAAATTGCTTGTGAAATACCTAGAACTTACATCTTCAAACAGTAACTCTAAAAATATATATGTTGTATGCAAGCTGTTGATAGTATTTCACATTTAAACACAATGGACCAGATCCACCTGAAACAAAAGAACAACAGACATTTGACACTAAAGAAGAGTAAAGACTATTTTTGGGTTTAATTCCTTAGTAAACAAGTTGTCTTTCTTAAAGATAGTCATCATAATTCTCTGGCGAGAATTATTGCTCTGGAAAGCATAGACTTCACCATTGAAATTAATATGACTGTGGGGCTAGGATATATTTAAACTGAAAGGAAAAAAAATAGTACAGTCAAAATTATAATTTCTAATTCACATTAGAATAAAAAGAAGAAAAAAAAAAAGAAAGCCTTACAAATCTAATTTCTCTCTCTGGTCCCCTGACCTGAGAGGGCATGATAATTTAATGTGTGATTTCTTCATCCTGTGTTTCTCCAATTTTGTATTAGCCAGTGCAGAGTATTATTATTATTCCACAGTAATTTGCTTCTGGTCAGATCAAGATGGTTTAAAGTTCTCTGGATTTTGAGCATCTGTTCTTAAAGAATGGACTCAATTATATTGAGAGTAATTTGCAAGATACTTCACTTTGAAAATGGAATGTGTTTTTTTTTTAAACACAGTTTCTGAAGATTAAATTACTTTAGCTAGATTTCTTACTGTTCTATTACTTTACAGTGACTGATGCTTGTCAAACACAGCTAATCTTCTACATAGTGACTAAATGTTTTCCTAAAGGAGTTAATTACTCCTTAACTGTGTTGAAAAAGTCAGACTGAAAACACTGTTAGACCTGTCATTGTAAGTCTAGATTAAATATTTTTTTATATTTCTGGATGCCCCCTGCCTTCTTGTCAGCAGGACAGCATGAAAAGCTGAAAAGTCCTTGATTGATTGGCAAAACCTAAAAACATCAATGTCTTATCAACATTGCTCTCATCCTAAATCTCAAACACAACCCTACACCAGCTACTAGAAAGAAAATTAACTCTATCCTAGCTGATCCCTGGACAGTCTTAAAGGAAGGTTCAGTGCAGGAATGCCTGTGAGGAACTGTGGCCTGTGAGTGGCCTATGCTGGAACAGTCTGTTCCTGAAGGATGCAGTCCATGGGAAGGACCCATGCTGGACCATGGGTCCTAAAATATGGCTTCTTTTGGGAAAGAGCCAGGCTGAAGTAGGCCAAATGTGTGAGGAGAAATGAATACCAGACAGGAGTTTTTATGTACTGATCGCAGCCCCTCATTCCCCATCTTCCTTGTGTGACTTTGGGGGACTATCAGTGTTAGGAATGAAGGAGTGAAGTTGAGCCTGAAAAGAAGGGGTCTGAGGGAAGTTGTTTGGGGTTTTGCTTCAGTCCAGTCTGAAGGTCTGAGGGCAATAGTGACTCTGTTTCTGATCTGAATACACCTTGTAAGAGAGAAAGCTGAGCAGAAGAGGAAATATCATGTGTTTTATCCTCATCTTATACATTGTAACAGAAATTATTTGCCCAAATTTGTTCTTTTTCAAATGGTGTAGTCCCTCTATTTTTTTTTTCTTTTTGGTGAGAATTTCACACGACAAGACAAATATCCAATATGTCTGTCTGTTTTGTTTAAATTTGATCCAATTATGCATTTTATAATCTGAGAGACAGAAATGATATTTACTAGGAAATAGGACAGAGATGAAAAATATCCCTAAGGTTAGGAGGTGTCTATCTCTAGTCCAAACTGCAATGTTTAAAATTTGAATTTATTTTCATTGCTTACACAAAACTAAATAGGAAACTATGAATACTAGCTCTTTGTGTATCTAGTGAAATCAAACTCATCAGACTGACAAGATAAGATAATAATGCCATCAAAACCTATAGTGAGACGAAGCTACCCTAGATAATTATAAAGATGAAACTGAGGGCTGAATTTTTTGGCAAAGCCCCAGCTGAAAAAACCCTTGTCCTATGAAAAATTAGAGGACTGTTCTTATGTGGAAGAATGAATCAGTGGCTCTAAACCTGATCTGAGCTTCCTAGGCCCTCAGTAAGAAACATACAATTTACATATAAAAAGAGCTTGGGAAATATTGAACCTGTTTGTTGGGTTTTTTTGTTTTGTTTTGGTTTTTCCCACATGAATCCCCAGCCTAGTCTCTAATCACTGTCAGCTGGAGATGTAAATCACAAGATCCTGTTGGCATAGGAAAAAATGTTCTGCTTTCCTTGACTAGGTCAGTGTAGATTTTAAATTACTTCACATAAAGGTTTAGCAGGTCTAGCTGCCACTGACAAGCAAGAATGATCTATCATTTTCTAAAATCTGAATGCACATATGAATCATAGAATCATAGAAGGGTCTGGGTTGGAAGGGCCCCCAAGGATCATAGAGCTGCACCCCCCCTGCCACAGGCAGGGACACCAACCTCCAGGTCTGGATCTACACAAGGTTGCCCAGGGCCCCATCCCACCTGGCCTTGAACACTTCCAGGGACAGGGCATCCACTACTTCTCTGGCCAGCCTGTTCCAGCACCTCACCACTCTGTCTGTAAAAAACTTCCCCCTAATATCTAATCTAAACCTTCCTTCCTTTAGTTTTAATCCATTCCCCCTTGTCCTGCCATTAACATCTGAACATATGAAAGAGAGTACACTGAAATAATTATGTCTGAGTCCCTTCATAATATGCACAAGCCTTTAAAGAATAAAATGTATCTAGGTCACAAATATCTGCTAACTAAAAAACCCACGTTGGAATTGTTACCTTTAAAATAACATTAGAGACTTCCAAAAGATTTTTCATGCCTTATTAATAATGGATATTATTAATGACTATGTGAATGACTGTTCAAATTGAATTAATGATTTGAGTTCTTGTCAGAACTGTTAAAATTAGTGAATAACACGTGACTCAGAACAAGAGCAGTAATAGAACATTGTTACGGTTTGACCCCAACAGGCAACTAAACACCACACAGATGCTCATTTTCTTCCCCTGATGGAATAAAGACAGTTTAATACATGAAGTCACCACCAACGCAAGACAAGGAATTCATTCACCACTTCTTATTGGCAGGCTGTTTTTCCACCATGTCCAGGAAAGCAGGGGTCCATTATGCCTAATGATTATTTGGCAAGACAAATGCCATCACAGCAAATGTGTGATCTCCCCCCCCCGCTTCCTCCATCTTCCCTCAGCCCCTTATATGATGAGGATAACACCATATGCTATGGAATAAACCTTTGGTCAGTTGGGGTCAGCTGTGCACTCCCAGCGTCCTTGCTGGTGGGTTGGTGTGGGAAGCAGAAAAGGCCTTGTCTCTCTGTAAACACTGCTCAGCAATAATCAAAACATCTCTATATTATCAGCTATGTCATCAGCACATAATCCCTCACTATGAAGAAAATTAACTCTATCCAAGCCAAAACCAACACACACTTGAACTGGAAATATGAGAAAAATAAAATCTATGAAGTTTAAGAGAGGGAGATAAATTTAAATTTTCTTCTTTATTTCTGTTGCCTATTGCAATCACAGCTATACATTGCTATATTTAAAAAAAAAAAAAAAAAAGCAGAAATTTTCAAGCAATTATAATACTGTACCAGAAATCTAATCAAATAATTTCTCTTCTAGTTTCTGCTTTTTACTCCAGAAGGCAACAGTAACTGCTGGTCTGTATTTTTATCATTTATAATGTATTACCAGATGAGCTACTGTATGCATGCAAAATATTTGCATGCAAGTTCTTTATAATCAGAATAAATTAAAACACAAATTAGTCTTTCCTGGAACTTGTTCTAAAAATATATTTGAATAAATGTTGATGTTACTTCTGGCATAACTGAAACTTAAACGTATGAATTTTCAAGTGCTAATTATTTAAAATAAACATATTGCCTGAAATAGATTTGTAATACACTGTTCCTACTTAATTTTATTATTTTTGGATGTTGCATAAACATATACTACCTCAATATCAAGGAACCCTGAGATCTGGTTTAGTTCCTGAGTCATTAATTCAAATAGTTCCAAGTCATGGTTATTATTATCACTGCCACCAATTAGTGTCTTTATTGCTTATCTGATTCTGCTTTCTGTAATATGGGGCTTACAATAGAAATACAAATACCAGTAAGCATGTCTTTAATAAAATAACCTCATTTATGTTGATGAAGGGAATGCAAGGCACCTGAAAGTTACAAGCATTATTAGAAGCTTCCTTATTTAACAATAATTGAAATAAATGATGCCATAATCTAAAGGCTAGATTGAATACATCTAGACGAGATAGAGATTTCACCTGATATAACCATTGCACCAGCTCTGTACCACATTTTGTTCTCATAGATATATTGTCCAGTAGCTTTTAAAAAAAAAAAGAGAAAAATTTCAGTATGTGCTATTTTTGCACAGCTGCAGAGAAATAGTATCTGATGGAGTAAAACTAAACTGACAAAAAAACTAACCAATAATTTAAAAAAAAAAACATATATAAGGACCCAACATGAAATCTGGACACTAAAAATTAAAAATATATTTTTAAAAATGTTAGAATATTTGAAAACTTTAAACAATGGAATCTTTAAGTAAAGTGCTAGCAGGAATTACAGACAAATATGGTCTTTTCTATGTGGTCTTTATGTACAAGAGCTCTCGAGATGTGTACCAGATAAAAAAAATTATCAGTTTATCTTAAATGTAATTGCTCGTGATAATGGCAGAGGCTTGAATATCAGTTAGTCATATGAAACAGTAGGAGCATGAATATATTCTCTTTATATCTCTTTTGTACAATATAAATAGTATATGATTGAGACACATTTTGTAACAGTTTTGTTAATAAGGTACCAAATGACAAAGGTGGATACCTAAAAATCTATGAATGTACTTATGCATAAAGCCTTCATATAAGGCCTTAAACAATATGACCACACAGGTAAACAAATTCCCAAGAGAAAACACAATCAAAATCAATAAAGTGGCACAATTTCATGGCAACATCGCACTCTTGTCTGAAAGAAAACAGAAAATCAAAACCTGCAGAGCTGATATTTTAAAGTAATTGAGATTTATTAGTTGGTTGTGTTTTTTTTTTTATATACTCCCTTTCCCAGTCTGCACTTAATTTCAAAAGTTTTATTTTATATGTAATCCTTGATAATTGATATGTCCTATAGTGCTAGATTCCCTAAGGTCTGTGATAAGCAGTTATTTAACTTTTTACAGTTGCTTCTTAAACTGGTCAATTACACAGTTTTATCACTAATTCCCAGATGTCACAACATGCTAATTTTTTTAATCTGATTTCTTAATCAAAATATTAGACAGGAACAAATGAAATGCCTTTCAGAAGCTAAATACAGTGTTCCGACTTTTTAAAATTTTTATCAAGTAATCTTGTGGTCTCAACCAAAGAAAACATCATGTTATCTTGACATGCACAGCTGTCATGAAAATTCCTGGATTAACAGGCATTATTTATGTTAATTTCAATAATATTTTATTTGTTTGGTGCCATATGAATTGTTCTATATTATGTGTGAAATTTTGCGAGACTAAGAATCTTGTGTTTACAGAGATTACCCTATTCTTAAAATATTAACAAACTCTCAATCTGCACCATGTTTGTATGCTAAGAGAAATGTTAAATAAATATAAATTGCTTGTATGTCTTGCAAAATAAAAACTCATTTTAAGAAGGCTTCAAATATTCTAATATTCTAATATTAAAGTATTAGAATATTCAAATATTCTAAAATTAAAGTATTTGAGTAAAATTTATGTTTAGAATTTGTGTGAGCTATTATTGAAAGAATACACTATGTTATTAATGCATCTTTACCCAAAAGTCAAAAGTCAGTACTGTCAGAAAACTAATAGCTTTGTGTGAAACTCAATAGCTCTATTTCTATCTGTGAATGGATCCATTTGTTCTTAAGTATTTTATATGGGCTTTTTTATTATTATTATTTATGCTTGTTTTATAGCTCGATTTACATATAACATATATTTAGTTGAGGGGGTTTTTTAGCCTATCTATTAAATGATGTCTTCTGTACAAATATGATTTAAGACTGGAAAATATCTAAAGCTGAATAGCCATCTACAGATATACCTTGTAGTCCCTTCTATTCTGCTGAACTAGTTGTATTTTTAGAGTTCTTGGATTTCCACAATGAGAATTTGTTCTTTTATATGGGCAAGTCTTCACTTACTTACCCACCTCTCATTATTTAGAAATTCATTTAACATTTCTGCCACTGGTGTAATGTTCTATTTCATTATCTATTTCAACTCATGGAGGCAAGTATCTTCAAACCTAAGTATGACCTTCTAACACTGCTATTGTCTTCTTAAGTCCATGCAGATCCTGTACTCTAAGAATACATTGTTCAAGCAAGGCTGAATGCTTTCTAAGTAAGCTGTCACCTGAGGGGATTGAATCCATACAAACCTATAAATACAGTATTTTCATTGCTAGCAACAGGCTGTACTAAATTTAAAACACAGGAATCAGATTGACAGACTTGCTTTGTCTGAATCATAGAATTCTCCTTCCAGTCCTTGTTTATGTGTGTCACAAGTGCCAGCTTCCAGTCCAGTGGAACCACCCCAGTCAGTTACCCAGGACTGCTGGTAACTAAGGGAAAGTAACTTGGTGAGCACTTCCACCAGCTCCCTTAGTACCTTTGGGTGGATCCCATCTGGACCCATTGACTTGTGTGGATCTAAGCGGCAGAGCAGGTCACTAACCAATTCCCTAGGATTATGGGGACTTCGGTCCACTTCCCACCCCCATCTTTCCACTCAGGGGTCTGGGTATCAGGCGACCAACGGGACTGACTACTAAAGACTGAATCAAAAAAAGCAGAAGGTCAAAAAGTCAAAAAAAGCAAAAGAAGTCAAAAAAAAGCAAAAGAACCTGATGAGGTTCAACACTGCCAAGTGTGAGGTGTTGCACTTGGGTCGGAAGAATCCCAGACATAGATACAGACTGGGAGAAGAGCTTCTTGAGAGTAGCCCTGCTGAGAAGGACTTGAGTGTCATAGGGAATGAGAAACTTAACATGAGCCAGCAGTGTGGTCTTGCAGCTTGCAAGGCCAATGGTATCCTGGGCTCCATCAGAAGAAGGGTGGCCAGCAGGGACAGGGAGATGAGTCCCTCTCTACTCTGCCCTTGTGAGGCCCCATCTGGAGTTCTGTGTAGACATCTGAGGCCCCCAATACAAGAAAGATGTAGAACTGTTGGAGANGAGAGAGTGGTGAGGTACTGGAAGAGGCTTCCCAGAGAGGTGGTGGGTGCCCTGTCCCTGGAAGTGTTCAAGGCCAGGTTGGATGGGGCCCTGGGCAACCTTGTGTCCCTGCCTTGTGGCAGGGGGTTGGAACTCTATGAATTTCTTCCTGTTATCTTATAAAGTAGTGGCAAGACTGAGCCAGACTGAGGACTTTGGACTGCCTTATTTTCTCCCTACATAACCTCACCTCAGCCCTGTACTCTTCCTGCATTACCTCCTCCTTCTTCCGACAATCATATACTCTCCTTTTCTTCCTGAGTTCTAGCCAAAGCTCTCTGTTCAGCCAGGCAGGTCATCTTTCCCAATGACAAAAAGAAATTTAAATCACGAATATGTGTGTCATGTGTGAGCAGCAGATTAACACTCCTGCACAACTCGGTGTTATCTGCAAACTTACTCTAGATGCATTTGATCCTGTTGTCCAGATCATTGGTAAAGACATTTAAGAGAACTGGCCCCGAGACTGAGCCCCGGGGAATGGCACATGTGACTTACTGAGGGTTCACTTGATCCCATCATCCAGATCATTGATAAAAATATTAAGTAGAGCTTACCTATTTTGTGTTCAAAGCATCACTGTTTATTATGCCAAAAAATTACATTATTATTATATTTTTATTATTTACTGAATCATTTATTGAATGAATTGTTTCATAAACTGATGAGAAGAGTTTTATTAAGAGGCATTCATAGAATCCTTAGAAATTTAACCATATTCTGTGATTATTATGAAAATATAGAGCTAATTTTAAAAAGGTACAAATTATCCTAAGTGCAAAAGTAAATTCTGTGTTTGCCATGCCTGTTCATTTTTTAGTGGATTTTTTTTTCTGATTTTTGATATGTTTTTTCCGAAATAAAAAAGTTGATTATTCTATGTCAATGTGAAATAGAACATTTATAATAAACTTATTTTGAATAAACAAACTAAACGGTTAACATAATCTATTTTACTTTAAACCAAATAAAGCACAAAAGTGCTATTAATACATAAGTAAAGTCACTAAAAATAGTCACAGTATTCACATTCTTCTTAGAGTTCAAGAAGTTCTGAAGTTCTTTGCATGGCTAGGCATTACATGGTCTAAATAGAAATATTTGTGAAAGAAAAGAAAGTTACAGGAGAAATCTCTTTAGTTTGTAAGAGAAACATGCAGGTCAGGAAGGCAACATATCTACTGTGAAGATAAGCACTTGAAAGGGAACAATGACTCATCTTCAGAGGTGTCAACATTTCTTCATTGATTGCATGGAAGGATGGATGGTATGACTAATACACTACCCAGCTTTTAGATGACTTAAGTTATGTGAAATGAACGTCATCCTTTCAGTGCTTCAGACATGACTATTCTCCAACATCATTCCAAATGTCCACAATCGTTCTGAGCCAGGGAGAGGGGAAGGAAGAAAAAGGGAAAGAGGGGGTGTGGGAAGGGGAGAAAGGCAAAGAACAAAAAGCAGCAAAGAAGAGTGAGACAAAATAGTAACTGCCACCCTTCCCACTATCCCTAATCTCATTTGCCTTCAGGCTGGCCCGTATTTGCTAGTCAAGTAGCCTAATGCTCCCACTGAGGGATTCAGAAATCAATACACAGAAGGGCACTGCTATGTGTAGACCAGAGAGCTGCCTAGGCATAGCAGAAGTCAACCTGAGACACGATTTATTCAGTGTAACTTGAACCAAAGGAGCTGTTTTAACACTGAGGACAGAATGGTAATTTATTTTAAAATTGTCAAAGCCAAACAAAGTAAGATACAGTAATGTGTATCATCTCAAGTGTTTATGTTGATTATTGTCACAATAATCAGTAGAAGGAATGTGTTAGCCTTGAGGTGCTTCAACATTTAATTCCCACTGAAATATTTTGCTCCTATGCTTTTCCTGACTTTTGTAAATTTAACCTAAGTGTTATTCTACACAGACTTCTCTGAGTGTTTGCTTTGTTTGGATTTGCTAGCCAGTGCATTACTGGAATTGTGGCTGTTGGTAGCAGCAGCCTAAGAGTCTAAACCAAGAGCCTAAAGCATTCAAAAAGTTAAAAGCAACTCTTTTTTTTTAACTCATGTTTGAGGGAAGTGTTGATAAAGACTTCTGAGCTAGCTAAATTCTGTGCTTCCAACCTACAAGTTATGAATACCCATAAAGATGATAGCTAAGTCAGATGCCAATAGTTCAAATGTAATTACAACTGAATCAATAAAGATCTAATAAATAAGATTCTAATCAGACATTTGTTTTCAAAAATTTATTTTCCAGAAGTTTCTTTTAATATTGAACTTCCAATCTTAAAATGATTAACATCTTATTCAAAATGTATTCCTAGCTGGATTTCTGGAATATTTCTGGAATTTCTATTATAATGCAAGATAGAGTGTAAATTGATAAACTATGTATCATTTAAGTTAGTGGTAAATAAAAAAAAAACCCACAAAAAACAAACAACACAACAAAAACCCCCAACAAATAACAAAAAAACAACCTCCACCCACCTTCTTATTGTAAGATGGTTCATTTCTATTCTGAAGGCACACATAAAGAAATTAAATATAAACCAGCTAATAGGAAATTTAACTTCCAGAAAATGTAACTATTTTAAAATTGTATATTCAGAATAGATGTAGCCATCCTTTTCTGAAATAGGTAAATCAGTAGTTCTATTTGGAAAAAGCTTTATCGCATTGCACAATACAGACTTCATCTTCACTGCTGACATGCAGAAGCTGCAAACTGTTAGTGGAGGCTCAAACAGGCAGTTCTCTGTATCTGCCTCTGTGATTTCTTGAGATAGAATAAAAAAAATACAATTGACATCCTGATGCCTAAAAATAGGTTGGCAGCTCCTATTTAAAACATTTTCAGGAAATGCATTTTAAGCTTTTTTCCTTTTAAGCAGAAGATAAAATGTCAGCTAAAAGCATCTGGCATAGATGAATTTTTATTCATTATTATATCAAAGAATAACTAAATTCAAAGTTTCAACATTCTAGTTAAGGTAATTTAAATTACAAAAAAAGACTTTAAGGATGTACTACAAAAATATTAGCTTATCAAGTGATGTTCCTTTTTTAAACCTTGCTATTGGATGTTTCTTTCAGTCCTGCTAATAAATACAATAGAATTGTAGAATGGCTTCTGTTGGCAGCAACCTTAAAGACCACCTGGTTCCAACCCCCTTGCCATTGGCAGGAACACCCTCCACTAGACCAAGCTGCCCAAATTCCCATCCAACCTGGTCTTCAACACTTCCAAGGAGAGGGCATCCACAGATTCTCTGGGAAGCCTGTTCCAGTGCTTAACCACCATCTTGGCAAAAAATTTCTTCCTAACATTTAATCTAAACCTACCATCTTTCAGATTGAAGCCAATACCGCTTATCCTATCACTCCAGCTTTCTTGTAGGCCCCCTTCTGGCACTAGAAAGCTGCAATAGGGTGTCATCAGACCCTTCTGTTCTCCAGGCTGAAAAAGCCCAATTCTCTCAGCCTATCATCATAGGACAGGTTCTCCAGACCTCTGGTCATCTTCATGACCCTCTGAACTCTCTCCAACAGTACCATGTTCTTCTTGTACTGGGAATCCCAGAAGGTTCTAGCAGTTTCCCACAGCAGCCACCCCTGCAGGTTTCAACATCCCCTGCCCCATCCCCACTACCAAAACTTGACATACAAACCCAAAACATCTGTATTCTCCCCAGCTTACCTCCCCTTGCTTCCACACTCACTTGGCTTGCTTTTTCTGTTTGAATTTTGCCCAGGAAGTCCTTTTTCATCCTTGTGGGCCTCCAGGTGTTTTAATCCAAATGTTTCTTTGTTGAGATGCATCACTCCTGAGCTTGGAGGAGGTAATACTTGAATACTAGCCAGCTATACTGGGCGTGTCCTCTCTCCAGGGCTTTGTCCCATAGTACTCTCTCTACCCACGAGGTCCCTGAAGATGCCAAAGCCTGCTCTCCTGAAGACCTGGTAGCCAGGACAGCTGATCCAGACTGGCTAAGGGATATTCTCTGCCACATGAGGTCATGCTCTGTGTATAAATGGGGAAGCTAACTGGGAGGTGGGATCACTGCTTGGAAAAAGTTTGGGAATTTGCTCTGGGTTTGGCAATGAATCAGCAGGACAGAATTAGATGGCTTTTTTTTCCCCCCTTCCGTATGTAGTGAATAATTGCATTTATGTATCATTTGAATTATTACTTCTATAATTATTATTGTTATTAGTGTTATTGGTGGTGTGTTATTCTCTTCCTACGTTACCCTGTTAAACATTTTTTTTCAACTACTCCTCATGAGACTACTGCTCTAGACCCTTCCCCAGCTTCATTTCTCTTCTCTGGACAAACTCCAACAGCTCGATGTCCTTCTTACAGTGTGTGGCCCAAAACTGAGCACAGTACTTGAGGTGTAGCCTCAGCAGTGCTGAGTACGTGGGCATGATCACTTCCCTACTCCTGCTGGTCACAGTATTTCTAATACAAGCAAAGGTGTTCTTGGCCTTGGCCTCCTGGAAACACTGCTGCCTCATATTCAGGTGGCTGTTGACTAACGCCCACAGGTCCTTTTCTGCTAGGCAGCTTTCCAGCCACTTTTTTGACATAGAGAAAAACAGTGTTCTAAGGTGGTTAAATTCTCTTTATTGTGAACAGGGAGAACTTAAAAGCCTCTAAAGTTTCTTTATGTAAGATGCATGATCTGGGTGGATTGAATCATCATATAGAGTAATAATAAAAATAAATAAATAAATGCCCACCTTCTTTTCAATGTATTAGGTATTTTATTGAGTATTGGGGTAATTGACTGTATTGACCATTTTAATGAGGATAAATTCGTCAACAGGAAAAGGAAGGTGTATTTGATCCTACCTCTAAATTTGGAGAACATTCTGGATGCTTAATTCAGTCTATTCTATCTGACCGAATGTTTATGATCCTTGAAAATCTTAAAAAACAATAAGATATATTGAAATGAGGATGTTGAAGTCAACTGTATTCAATTCAATTAGTACAATGATATTATTTGTTCCCTCAGAAGGAAAACCATTTACGTTGTCTAAAAGGTAAAGCATTTATTTAATAGTGAAGAAAAGTGGTTGCAGACCTAGAGCATTTGTGCCTTGTTTCCTTTCTTGAAAAATTATATTTTGCAACAAACAAGGCTGCCCAATCTAATATTTAAGAAGAACAATGACTCTATATGCAGCATACTTATTAGATCCAGACAACTAATACTGAAACTTGAAAAGCAAGTCAGATGTATCAGAAAGTAGAACAAAAATGCCCATTGTAATTTCTAGGTGATTGGAATGTAAGGTCTGAGAAGAGCAAAGACTTGAAGCCTAAGTATCAAGGGGTTGTTACTTATGCTCAAACATAGATTTTACATTTACAAAGAAAATGGTGATCCTATACAGTCTAAGAGTCTGACCTGTGACTTACGTAGACTTGAAGAGAGTACACCACAGAAAGTGTGACAAAAAAATAGTAAGAATTTCAGATATTTCCCTGATCTTATTCGCCTATCTATCTAAACAGTAACATTAATTAGAAGCTGCATATTTTTTAGATTAACTGATTGTTACAGTTGGAGAGATAAGAGGGATGCACTTGACTCTTGAGAGGCAACAATATGTTTACGTTTATTGATATAAAACAAAGGGTGCAACGTTTGATAATAAACGTGACAGTGATTAAGGTTTGATGGTAAGGTAAGCTTGATTTTTTGGTGCATAGAGAACAGGGTCAGATGAAGCTGTCAGGGAGACTTGACAAGGAGTCACAAGGTTCAGAAAGGACCCCCTTGCATTCTAAACTCTTTCTCAGAGTGAAGCCTAGATGCAGCTGGATCCAGTCTTAATCTCGGACTTCGTCAATGGTTTCTGTCTAAAGGATTATATATGCACAATCAATCCTTCATACTTCTTAGCCAAGATTGCAAAATTTAGTGCACTTATTCCTAATTCACTTTCCGAGGATCTATTGTGGATCTGTTGCAGCAAGGATTCTCTCGACCTCAAGGAGTAACCTTAAGAGGTGTCCTTTTAAAAGGGCTCCTCTTTTCAAGGGGAGATCCTGACCTGCAGCACTCTTTCGTTTCAAGAGAGCTCAAAGGGCTCTTGGGCTGCTCACTATTTATGAAGTAAGATGATTGACTCATAGTCATATTTACATACCACCCGCAGGTGCTAGTGGACACTGACCAGTGCTCTGTACAGGTGGGCACATTAGCATTGATAGCCCTTGGCTATTGTGTTGTTATCTGTTTTCCTGAAATCATGCAAGGTAGATGCAGACATCACAACCATCACCAATAGTTATTGATTAATCCAGATTTATGGGAAAAAGGCAAAGGTGGGAGTAGCATACTGTCACATGGATTAAATGAGAACTCTGTATGCCTTTATTAGGTATTTAATTATGTCATGTAAAGCATCCTCTTCATAAGTATGCCTAAATTCATTCAGGTCTGTTTAAAAAGAAAATAAATTTTTTTTTGTCTAATAAATCAGTAGAATTGATTTAGCCTTACTATTTGAAGTTCTGAATAACCTATTAATTTTACAAATTCAAAGACTGAGTTTCTTTTCAACATGTGTGAATGATCTGTGCAACCTGTAGCTGTATCACCTGATTTCCTTTCTTTTCAATAAAAGTGGATATATTCTTCCAGAGGTTTTATACAACAAGATACACTGACTCCTCTTCAGTTTCTCTTCAATGATCTTTAGTCGTAATGGTGGTGGTGGTCCAGGCGCTGGAGTAGATATTGCTTTGCAGATCCTGGAGAGGATCACAATGGAATAAAAATCCATACTGCAACCTGTGGAGAGTCCACTCTGGAGCAGGTTCTGACAGGAACTGCAGTCCATGTAGGGGACCCCTCCTGGAGCAGGTTCATTCTGAAACTGTTATCCTTATCTGCAGTCTGTGGGAAGGACCAACAATGAAGCAGGAGAAAAGTGTGAGAAGGAAGGAGTGTTAGAGAATAATTGTTCCAACCTGACAATAACCCACTATCCTACATCCTCCCTGTGCTGCTTGGGAAGCAGAGAGAAGAGACTCAGGAGTGAAGTTGATCCTGAGGGAAAAGGAGTGGAGTTTCAGGAAGGTGTTTTACTTTTTTCTTTGTTTCTCACTAGATAAATCTAATTTAATTGGCAATAAATTAAATTATTTTTTCCAAGTTGAGTTTGTCTTGCCTGTATTTGGTAACTAATCTCTGTGCCTTTCTCATCCTGTGAGCTGTTTCATCTACTCCTCCCATCTTGTTGAGGATCAGGAGACAGGGGCTGGGTGTAGGAGTCTGTCAGCTGTCCAAGGTTAACTCACCACAGTGGGGAAAACTACCATAACAGAGAATGTAAGGAAACAAAAATATCCCCACTACCTGAAAAAAATCCAAACAAACCCTCAAATCTGACTAAAACTTGTAAAGAATAATTTTACTCTTGATATTATTTTTATTCACTACATTTCAGTGGTATTTTCAGTGAAAACATCCTATTTTGTTATTAAAGGAAGCTTCTTATTAGAGAAAACAAGATATGTAAAGTGACCAGTAGTCTTACTTAGACCATTGGTCTGAAGAATTGGAGCACAGGACTTTGAATCTCTATCTTACTAACTAGTCTTATTCTTGTGCAAAATTATTGGAAAGGTGTTGGTTTTGTAGGCCATAAAACATGATTAAAAAAAAAAGATTGAGAGAGAGAGAAAAAAACCTGGAGAGAAAAAATTACTGGACTGTGCTTGATACTTCATATTTTTGTTTCCTTACATTGACAAGAGAATATTTTAGCTGTGTTTACTCACTTCTTTCCAACCTCTTTATGCGTGTTTTCTTTTCTTTTCTCTAATATACTAATTCAAAAGTGCCAAATGTTAATGAAAATAAACCTGGTAAAATAATTAGTATATTTCTGTCAAGGTAAAAAATGCTAAGCAAACTAGAAACATTACTTTGAGACATGAAGAAAGGATTTTGATTTTAATATCTATGGTTGATATTTAATTTAAATATTTTTATTAGTCTAATGAATTAAAATTTTTAAATATGGAGGAATGCCAATTGACATTAAGAAGGAGAATGAGAGGAATGTGTTCTGTCTAGTCAACTCACCGAAAACAAAAATAAATGCTATCCATCTCAGAGGCATCAGGGGGAAATAATGACATTCCCAAAAAACGTTAAGTGAAAAGCTATACAATGTATTAAGTTCAGAGTACAGTACTTTTTAAAAACTGCTTGTCTAAAGTGGTTCACTAAAATGAGATTCAATTGGAGATACAAAAATTTATGATAGGCATTGTGGGATGAAAAATCTAAATGTGAAGACTACTAAATTACTTTAAAAAAAAAACAAAATTGTCTAGGGAATTTCTATTTCTTGTGATCTTTGAAAATAATGTTGATAATTACTTCCTAGATACGGCAAATTATATACAATTATTTCCATGATATAATGAAGAAACCGAGGTTTCTAATTCTTCCTGTTCACCCCTAAAATTTTTATTGAAGGATCAATTGACTATTTGTCAGAAAAAAATATCTGTGCTATTTCATGTTTTGGGCTTTGATTTTTAGGGTTTTGGTTTTTTTGTTTGTATGTTGTGGGGTTTCGTTTTGGTTTGGGTTTTTTTGGGGAGGTGATCTTTCTGGCTTTTCAGAGAGTAGAGGCAATGAACAACTTATTTAACATTTAATTAAAAATACTGTTCTTTCAGGGGAAAAAAACAACCACAAAACAAACCGGAAACAAAACAACAAAAAACCCTTGATTGCTATATTTAAAACATCTTGAAATGAAATGTTAGTAATAAACCAAACTTGACCTGCTTCTTGACAGTGCCTCTTTGGCAGACATCGTTAGATACTTCCAAATTATGTGTAAATCTAAGTGTGTCTGGAAAAGGAGTTGTCACAAAAAGGTTTTTGTACCATGTGAGTAACTAAAATGAATTAATTATTATTAAAATTAATTAATTATTCCATTAATTAATTGAATAAGCTTCTAGAGCTACTTGTTTTTCACATCTGGCTGTAGAAACTAGTTTAGACAATATGCATAACTCTACGATGAAATTACAAAAAATGAACAGTATTTTACTTGAGCACCATCTATAATCAATATTTTTATTTTCATAGGGATTTAATAAAGATGAAATAACTCAAGTGATGTGCAAGGAATTTGATTTTGACTCTGCAGATTGTACATACAAGTGAAAAGATACATATAGAAATTAAACCATAATCCTGATTAATGATTCTAACAAGAACTAATTGTGCACTGCAAAAGGAATAAATTACACATGATTTTCATGGATCACTTAAGAAATTTCAGCACCATTAGTGGTTTCACATTATTGTCAAAATCCACAACTCCAAGAGATTTCCATTTTGCTTTACAGGAAAACAGAATATGAATGAGGCTTTTTGGGGGTTGGACTCGATAATCTCTTGAGGGGCCTTCCAACCCCTACAATTCTGTGATTTCTGTGATTTTGATTCAGAATTTAGACTTTATGTGCCCAATTAAGTATTTTCTTTAAAATTAGTTCTTTTTTCCAGGAAGGTTGCTTAACTCTCTCGGCTAATATGAATGTCAAGCTTTAATTGCTGTATCACTTTATATGTCATGAACAAAATACATAATAATTTACAAAGAAGTAGACCAAACATTGATGAGAAGCAAATGCTAGATATTCAGTAGTTTTTAAACACACTGCTTTTCTTGTCCATCAGTACTAATTTTCAAATCCACCTGCATATATTACTTTGAGACCAATTATGAAGTTGGAAATGTGAGAAAGTTATTTGTGATGAATAAAAGATAAGAAATTTATATGCAGAAGAATTATTAATGAAACAGAAAGAGTGCATTGCTTTGAAATAGAATTAGGTCACAGCTTTATTTTTTTGCCACCTTACAGAAACTTGGGGAAAAATAAAACAAAAAAACACCCCAAACCCTCCCATATATACTAAAATTTACCTCAGATTTAGATTTGGAAAAAACAATAATGTAATTTCAGACTGGTGACTTAAGTGACAACTGTGAAGACCAGCTAAAAGCCACAATGATTACATTTTGAATAGAGACCTCTTAATGAAGCATATTGATAAATGATGCACTCAAGAGCACATGCAGATATTCTGTTCTCATAGCCCATAATATGGGCTAGATACACTGTAGTCAGTAATGCATTCATTGTTCAACTGATCCTCCACATAAATTCCTGCAATTATTAATACTCAACAGTAGTCAAAAAGCACAAAGTAATATTTATGATCTCACACATATGTTTTCTTTTTTGTAGAGAATAGGGAAAAAACAGCTTTGTAATGAGGACAGAATTTAATTTAGAAAAGACATTTTAGCATAAAAGGAGGAGTACCCTAACACCAGCCACGTGTTAGAGGAGCTAATCCTGAGAGAATTCAGTCTAAAACCTGAGAAGCTTTAGTAGTTGAAACTAGATGCTTGAAATTTTAATTGCTGAAGTTGGATCAATCCTTCCTTAAAGAGGAAACAAATGTAATGATTAAATATCTTCCTATATATCAGTTAAAAGATAAACCTGTTGGTACAGAACATCTCCTTAAGGAAGTATTGATCATAAATTTATAGTCTTTGATTGCTTGTTGTGGGTATGGTTTTGGTAGGAAGGGCACGTCAGTGGTAGCTTTGGTGAGGACAGGGACAGCCCCATGCCAGACACAGTCAGTTTCAGCCAGCTCCACAGTGGATCCACCACACGTAGTACATAACTGAACCTATCAGACAAACTGGTGATGCCTCTGAGAAAATAAATAATCAGGAAAGGACAAAGACACTGGACAGATAAAGAAGAGGGGGCGAGGGGAAGAGTGAGACAACAAATTGAGAACTTTTTGCCGAGAGAAGACAATTTCAGTGCTGCTCTCATGTTGACTCTTTTGTTAGTCTCGATGTATGTATTTTTATGAGTCAGTGTTAACCAAATCACTGAATCAATTCAGGTTAATGGTAAACCTATTTTGAAAAAAACCTGTTTTTTTTCCTATATAATTTCAGTAGTCTACTTCATTGAGACAGGAAAGATTGCTGGAGATGGGTGAAGAGCAGAGATGTCTTAGTCTTCCAGCACCTCAAGTCAATTCTTTAGCTAAAACTTGCAATTATCTTGATATGCAATATCACAAACTTGGTATGAAATCCAACGATAATATCTCATCTTTAACAATTAGGTATATTGTGCGTTCATTTCTACTTTTAAACAGCCTTTGATCTGTGATATACAGGAATGAAGAATCATTGAACAAAAATGAATGTATTCAGTTAATGATGTTGGAGAAAAAGTCTAATCATACTGGCATAATTAGACTCACATCCATCCATAAAGCCTTTTACATGTAGGTGAATACAAGGTTACATTAATCTTCAGTTTAAATTACTACATTATTTAACCTGTCTGCTAAACTGGAGGTATCGTCCAAATAACACATGATTTAGTTGATCTAATTCTATTTTAGAAAATTGTATTTCCCCCTTTTGCCTTTAATTTTCCATACCTAACACATTCTTGTTGGAAAGCGGAATTTCCATATAATTCAACCACTTTTTTTTTTTTGGTAGGATTTAAGTATGAAATATTTCTTTGTTTCTGCATTATAATACTTTTAATAAATATGCAGCTTGTTTAGAGAGTTCTTTTTTTGTTTGTTTGTTTCAATCATTTTTTCTTTCCTTCATTCTCAATCTAAAATAATAGTTTTGTGTTTTAAAATAAAAATGGGATGAATAGCATAGATGTGACTGCGGAAGAGAATAGAGAAAATGCTTTTTAACTTTTCTTTTTCCCCTGGCAAAAACATAGCATTATATAATGCTTTCTGACAGATTTCTCAGTTTCAACCAAAGGTGATAAAAGGAATACTATCTCATTGATAGATTTCTCCTATGAAAGTGCAAGTTCCCACTAGAGAAAAACAATTGTATACTATCAGCTGGATGGGACTGTTGTGAATAAGCTTCTTGGATTCATTTCAAAATACCACTGGGACCACTGGAAATCTCCACCAAATTATTGTTTTTCAAATTAAACAACAAAGTCACAAAAGTGAGATATTATCTACCTAAGCTTATTCTTGCTTTCTTTTTGGTGGTGGGGAGCAGGCGGGGAGGAGGGGACAGAAAATTCAAACATTCACTTACAAATTCTTTTCCAGTAGAAGCTTCAGCAACTTTGGTATCTTATTAAAATTTTGCAGGTAACAACTGAGAAACTAAATAAAGCCTAAGGGATACATAAATCACTGTGTATAAATATGTAACTATTAAAAGTGTTTTTAAAATATCCAAGTAATGCACCTTGTTTCCCTTATAATTATAAAAGTTTCAGAAAAGCAAAAGCAAGCTAGCTAATATTCCTGTATGGAACATTTTATTCTAAGAATGTTGATATCAAATGGAAATATCTATTCCTCCACAATGTTGTAGATATTAAATACAATGCTGTTGTAGTAAAATGGGAAAACTAAGCACTTATTAATGATAAAAAATAATTTAAACTTTTTTTTACCTCTTTTACTTTTTGTTGGGGAGTTCAAAATTCACCTATGAAATTCTGTAATAATCAACATAATCAGGATTAAGATAACTTTTTTCCCTGTGGAAGTTTTGTTCAAATGAATTGACTAATGTTCATGATGTGTTAAAATTCATCACTTTCTGTACTTCACGTAATAGAGAAAATAGAAAAGCACAAGCTCAAAACCAAAGTACTTGAGGGGGAAAAATTCAGGGGTTAACAGCCTTGCAACCAATACAAGTTTCCTATAGGTGAATAAATATAAAACATCTCCCATGTTCAGGTCACAATTCTTCTTCCCCAGCTTTCCCTTCGGGTAATGTTAAGCACACACTTTCAACCCTGAAACAGTAGTATTGGAAGGATTTGCCAAGCTATTGGGTTCCAAACAACCCTCTCTTTCCATTCAATACTGATCACATGAGCTTGACCATCTCTACTGAAAATATTCTCTACAGGAAAACATTGTAACACAGTCTACATGGCAGTACATTTATTGTCAGTAGATGGAAAGAGCAACTCGGATAGGGACCATCATGTCAGGAGTTCCTTGAAAAAAACACGGTTCTTTCACACTAGAAATAACCCCTTTGAATAGTCTATGTCCATAGATCTTCTCAGTGGTTTAAGGGGGCCCCTGGACACATGCAGAATTACCCTGGAATGTAATAAAAGCTACGTTTAGGCCTACCACCAGCATTCTGAATCTGCCTAAACTTTGAAGGAAATTACTTTCCATAATATCAGTAGTTTAAAGGGAGAATCAAACCACATTCTGATTTTCTCAAATAACACACACCCTGAGTCAAATTCATTGGGAACACAGGGGAAATGCAAATTTATAAAATAACTTGTCTTGCTGAAGCAAAAATAGCAAGACTCTGTAATGCAGCAGCTTATCTTCGAAATTAGTATGTAAGGAGACAATGAAAAAATTAATTTCACAAAGTTTGGCACAGATCCTTGCACCACAGTTTTAGTATATAATTTCTAGTGGAAGTCTACTCAGAAGTAAAATTTGTCAAGAAATATTTCAATGAACTGAGAAAAAGCAAAAGCTCTCAATAGATTTTACATTTAGCTAGGCAGCAAGTGCTTATTATCATGATTTATCTTTTTGACATGAGTGAAATGTTTCACATGAATCCAGTTCTCAGGTGCCTGTAATATTTCTACATACCTTTAACAAGGAGAAGTGGGAATTAAAATTGCATAGTACATTTACCAGTCTAGTTGAATACTTTATTTTTCTTTAAAAAAAAAAATTTAGTAGAGCAGATAATTATGCTCGTCTCACTAAGCAGACCTTAAAAATATTTCTATTTCTAAAAATACAGTAAAGAACAGTTTTTTCTCTTCCTCCATGTAGAAAGCAAGCATTTTTAATAGAATATAAAAAAAGAACAATGAAAGTATTTAATCTCTCCTTTTCTTGAAGCTTTTTGTTATCCATTTGAAAATCAGAAGCCCTTTTCTGACTCTTTATATCACAGAATTAGTTTTTATCATGTGCTTGCTTCTGCTATACTGTGAAATTCAGATGTATAACATGAATCTAGGTAATAAATATGACATGCCCTTGGTGGAATGAAGATGTTATGCTCCTCTCAAAACTGTGACTTAAAAGACCAGATACCTGCAGTTAATTGCAAATATTATATTTAAACCAATCATGAGGAAAAATATTTACTGTATTATTTAGAAGTATACTTTATATTTTTGTCTGCAAAATAATTATTTTTTCTAAGAGAAAATCATTAAGGTTTTCAAAAATATTATATATACTCCATAAAATTATTAGTATATTATCCCATTTTCTTTTGTCTCTTGTCTACTCACACATGAGAGGGCACTCTTATTCACTGGCTCAGCATTTGTTGACATTGCAGGAAAAATTGTTTCATTTCATTGATATTTCAATGAAAACGTGAAAAAAATTTCAGTGATGAACAAGAAGGTAGGTCATTTATTAATCAAACAACCTTTTTTTTTTTGTTTGTTTGTTTGTTTTAAAGGATCTTTTATGTTAAGGGATCTTCAGAGGCTGGAAAGAAATGTCTGCTGCTGCACTGTTAAACCCATCTTCTCCGACTCCCTATGAAAGTTCTTTTAAGAGTCTGCAATGTTAAGAGAAACACATGTGGCCTCCCTTCAAAAGCCACCCACATAAAGTCAGATCAATTTATAGAATCATAGAATCTGTAAGGTTGGAAGGGACCATTAGAGGTCATCGAGTCCTACCTCCCTGCAGTAAGCAGGGGCATCTTCACTAGGTCACGTCACTCAGAACCCCATCAAGCCTGACCTTGAATATCTTCAGGGATAGGACCTCCGTTACGTCTCTGGGCAACCTGTACCAGTGATCCACTACCCTTTCTTATAGGCACCTTTCAGGTACTGGAAAACTGCTATGAACTCCCGCTAGAGCATTCACTTCTCCAAGCTGAACAAGTGTGACTCTCTCAGCCTATCTTCACAGGGGAGGTGCTACAGCCCTTTGATCATTTCTGTAGCCCTCCTCTGGATGCACTCTAACAGATCTGTGTCCTTCTTGTGTTGAGGACTCCAGAGCTGGACAAAGTACTCCAGGTGAGGTTTCACAAGAGCGGAGTAGAGGGGCAGAATCACCTCTCTCAATCTGTTGGCCACACTACTTTAGAGGCAGCCCAGGATGAAGTTGGCCTTCTGGGCTGCAGATGTATATTAGTGGCTCATGTCCAGCTTCTCATCCATGAATATACTCCCAAGTCCTGTTCCTCATGGCTGCTTTCCAGCACATCATAACATCCTAACCTGTATGGATAATGGGGGTTGTCCCAACCCAGTTGTAGGATCTTGCACTTGGCTTTGTTGATCCTCACGAGATTCACCTGGGTCTACTTCTGCAGCCTGTCCAGGTCCCTCTGAATGGCTTCCCATCTCTCCAGCACATTAATTTTATTACTCAGCTTTGTGCCATCAGCAAATTTGCTAAGGGTCCACTCAATGCCACTGTCAATATCATTAATAAAGATATTAAACTGCATTGGTCCCAGCACAGACCCTTGATGATCTCTGCTTGTCACCATCTTCCATCTGGACTTGGATCCATTGAGCACCACCCTCTTTTCTCACCAGTTCACCATGGTTGCTCATTGGCAGGGGGTGGGGAGGAGAGGTTGGGTGTTACACTTTCTTTAACATTCCTTTTCCAGTTCATGAACCTGTAGAAGCCCTTGTTTTTCTTGTCATCCCTTGCCAAGTTTAGCTCCAGATGCACCTTGGACTTCCTGACCTCATCCCTACACAACCAGGCAACATCCCTGTACTTTTCCCAGGATACCTGTCCCAGCTTCCACTGACTCTGTAGTTCCGTCTGGCCTTTTAGTTTGACCAGTAGGTCTCAACTCAGACATGCTGGTCTCTTGTTTTCCTTTCCTGACTTCTTATACCTGGGGATCAAGAGCTTTTGTTCTTTGTTGAAAGTGTTGTTAAATATTTGCCAGCTCTGTTCTGCCCCTTTTATTTGAGGACTGTTTCCTAGGGGGTCCTATTGATTAGCTCCTTGAAGAGCAGGAAGTTGGCTTTCCTGAAGGAGAGGAGAGAAGGAAAAAGAGAAGATGGAAGGGAGGAAGGGGTAAAAGGGAGAAAGAAAGAGAAAAAGAGAGAAAGAAAGAGAGAAAAGTTACAAACTTAGCAAAGAACATTACAAAAAGTACAGTATTCTCTCTCATAAATGGAACAGAAAACCTGGCAAAGAAAATGTGAAGCAATAGGCACACAAAATATATTTTCATGAGCAAATAGCCATAGGCATTAAAACTAATATTAAAAATCTCTTCCAGCACATCAGAAATAGAATTTTTTTCAGAAAGCTGACAGGGATGATAGATAATCATCTCAAAAAATTGGAACACTAAAGGAAAGATAAAACATAATACAAAAGCTAAATGAATTATTTGTATTAGCATTCACAACAAAGGAGTTTAGGTTATTCTTATTCCACATTCTGTCTTTATAGGATAGAATCTAAGAAAATACCATGCGCTGATATGTAAATAGCATACTTCTAGAACATATCAATAACATGCACAGAACTAAATTATTTTAATCAAAACTTCTAAAAGATACCAAATACTTTTAATTGGTGTGTTAACTATCATTTAAACTGGCCTTTTTTTCATGTGCTAGGAGGAAGCAAGTAAGGAAATGATTTTTAGAAAAGGCTTCAGTGTGGATGTGGGGAATAGACTTGTGATGAAAGCAAGAAAGATATGTTTTAAATTATAATACAAAAGAGAATTTTAATGTAAATGGATAAATATAATACATAGGAAGAATCAACACTTATTTTTATATGTAATGTTTTAATAATCTTCGGAATGCTTTGAAGGAGCCAATAGACATTCAGATAATCTTGATATTACTGATAGAATGAACTTGGATTTTAAAAAGCTTTTCACTTTGAAATTACTCTTGTAAGAAACTTTATTTTAGAAGATTGAATGCTGTGGTAGTATAATAGAGAAGAAGGTGTCTATCCACTTCTGTTGCCCCTACTCATCAATTCCATGCTTCAGTAACTTAGTGCTTTCACACTACATTAGTTTTTCAGCTATGGTAGAGGGACAAGTCAGGCCAGATGACTCAAACATGCCAAAGGGATATTCCATCCAGTATGACAACATGCTTCAGAAAATAAGAGGGGGGAGCTGGATGGGAAGGAGTACCACTGCTTCAGGTGATGAGCAAATTTTATTGTCTATAACCCCCTTTTTATATTCTTTTATTACGCTCTTTGTTGTGATGTTACTCTTCCTTTATTGTCCTATTAAACTGTCCTTATCCCAGCCAAAAAGTTTTACTTTTTTCTTTTGATTCTTCTCCCCCATCCTACTGGGTGGGAGGAGTGAGGGGTCATAGGGTGCTTTGTTGCTAGCTGGAGTTAAACCATGACAGAGTTGAAGGTGTTAAATCCAAGCTGTTGAAGGAACAATTCTAAATCCCTGTTTGTTCAGCTTGGAAGACGACTCTCCCATAAGCTAGAAGAGTACCTTAGTGACAGAAGTAGTTATAGAACTTTCTCCCATTTCTGTCCTGAATGTGAAAAAAAGACTGATGTTTTCCTTGGCAGCAATATGGTTCTTTGAAAAGTTTTGGCTTGTTGAGTCAGCTATCTTAATAAATAAACCAAGTTTGAAATAGATTTTCTAACTCTATCTTAGAAGTTTCTCTCATTCTTTGTTTTTTTTTTTTTTATTTTACTCCTTCAAATTAAGTGATTGCTTATGAATGAAATCAAGGAAATTATTTGATGTTTTACCACATACAGTATGAGGAAGTAGGGAAAGGAAAGCATTGCGCCTAGTGACCTGTCCTAACCACATACAAGCAAGTTTTTAACCACAGCCACCCCTTCCACTGTCCTACTGTCACTCACTCATCACTGTAGAACTTCTCCTCAACAAGGATAAACAGAGCTTAGCTACTTCCAGCTGGGATAGCACAGAATTCATGAAACTTTGCATATCTGACATACAAAAAAGGTGAATTTACCATTAAAGAAAAACAGAGCATCATCACTTGCTCAAAATTATTAATTTGATTAAGGTGATGCCTTAGATCATACAAGATGGTCAGGCATTGATTGTAACTGTGTAGTGTGCCACTTTATTGCCTTCTGGGAAAAGACCAATGGAAGACATAATTTCAATAAACTTCTATGTAGTAGTATTTACTATCCTTCTAGATACAAAGACAAGGAATTCTCCAGAGAAGAATCATAGCTCAGTCACAAAAACTTCACAATCAGACTACCCTGGAGATGTTACATGTCTAGTCCAATTATTTTACATAAGAACTCACAAATAATGATGTGATGTTAGCAGTGATTATCATTAGCACTATGAGAACTAACAGTATGAACATGGTGAAGAATGGTGAGGAAGATATAGATTGCTTCTTATTGCTTTTTGTAAAATACTGCAATATGTAAGAAATCCACGGTAAGGAATTTGGGACAGAGTGGGTGATCAGAAGACTACTATTTTCCATGACCCTCTACTTGAAATAAAAATACAATAAAAATATGCAATTGGCTCATTGGGATGAAATTATACTAAAAATCTCTTCTGAATTGCAAGATTATTCCCTAGTAATTCTGTGTTGGGTGCAAAATTATTTCTTCTGCTGACCTGATGAGAAGACAATGAAACAGAGCTATTCCTTCAGCTCTGTCTCCTTACTGGTTTTACTGGGTCTCTGAATGTAATTCAAGGGCCAATAGTAGGGCGGAAAAAAGAGAAGAAACAACTAGTAGATCTGTATATTGCTGAATCTAGGAATGCTAGCACTCCACACTTGGAAAATTATCACATGAGTATATATTTACCTATTAACAAATATTTAAGTCCCCTATTTAACATAATTATACCAAAATTTAGACATACATTGGATTTTCAAAAATAAAACAGAATTTTTAGACATGATTATGTAAAAAAAAAAAAAAAAAAGAAAAAAGTACTCCTCGCTCACATCTATTATACTTCACTTTGATTTAAAGTTCAATGACAAACAGGACTGCATATTGCAGTGCCAATTAATCTAGATTTAAGAACAGGGTTTGTTTCTTATTCCCAAGGCTACTTTAGACTGAACATACAAAGAATGTAAAATACTCAAAAGGAAAGTAAGTTTTCTGTCTGTACCAAGAGAGCTAATACATACAGTAGTGTTATTTGTGCCAGTGAAATTGTCTCCGCTATATTCCTTGCTGAAGGCAACCATATCTGCCAGCATATTAAATATCAAAACATAATACATAAAATTAATTGAGAAAAGTATCACTCTATAAAAAGGATTCATCCATGAGGCTCATAATTTTAACTGGATAATTTGGATGCACAGGCATGACTGGTCCCACTACCAACATTTTCAGAGCTCTATAGAGTTACTGAAGAAACACAAACAAAATGAAAATAGTTGGGCTTTTTTCAGCACTGTTTCTCTTCCCTTATGCCTTTTTTGACAGCTCAAATTGAAAACATGCTGTGCCTCCTCTGCAGCTGATGTACAGTGGGTACTATGTCAAGATGCAGGGCAGCTGTGAGAGGTTGTGCAATTGCTGTGAAGGGACCGGAAAGGAGCAGGAGCAGCTGTCGCTGTAGCATTTGTCTCTTGTCAGGAATTCAGAGCAAACTATATAAAACAATGCTAAAGATTGCTCTTTTGGCCTGGTTAATTTTGGGTGCTGTAAAACCTCCTTATTCACACAGTTTACACAATCTCTGCCCAGAATGTCAGATCCACAAAGATCTTCACTCTACTTCTCAAGCTGTAACAAAGGCATACTGGATGTATTATTACCACTGAGTTTATAGGAGTATTTAATTCCTATTGGGATGCTGAATCTATTATATGGAGTTTAGGATCAGAGTTTTCAGGACTGTCATATTGAAATGTGAAGACGAGTCTTTTTATAGTATTCAATCATTTAACAAAAAATAAAACCAAAGCAGTTCTTACAGAAATAATCATAAACAAGAAGATAAAAATTTTAAAAGAATAGATTGATTGGTAAAAATCATTTAGTGTCACCCTATTACTAGTGAAGGTATGCTAACATTTATTTGGTTTTGGTGTTGTTTTGGTTTGGGTTTTTTTAAATTATTTTCTGTGCCTATATTTTCTGCCAACATTGCAACCATATTAAATTGAAGTATTTTTTTTCTTATCTTCAATACTGTATGTTTTAAGTTAAAAGTGCTGAAATATTCAATTAATAGATAAAAGTCCTCTTACACTCTTTTGTCTGTTACTTGTTGCCATTCTTTTTCTGACCAAAAGAAAAAAGCACTCCCCAAAGTACTAGAAAGAGCAGTCAATTTTTGTAATTTCTGTTTAAACTCCAGATACCTCAAGTCCATAATCTAGTGAGGAGCTGGATGATTGCCATTACTGTAGTTTGATCCTCACTGTTAGACTATGTTAGAAAAATGGAACCAAAGGGATAAAGATAATTCATTAAAATTCCTGAACAAGGAATAAGTTTCTTCTAGGAACCAAGCATCTTGTAAATCACAATGCATCTATGTCATGTCCTCACAAACAACCCTGGGGTAATTTTCAGTGTCTGTCTCTCTGCAAATTTATTCTACAATTTAAGAGATCACTACGTAAAACTGCTTTGACCTTGACCTACAACACGCCTTTACATATCAAAATAATGTAAGTTGTTTGTGTTTCTTCAGTAATAGTCACAGTAAGATTAACTTTTAGTTGTTGGTTGTTTTTTTTTTTTCCTGTGAGGAATGCTTCTGGTCCAATGTCAATGGGAAAACACTGTGGGTGTGGTTTTCCTTTTTTTAATTCTGGGGTAAAACAAATCATAGAACCAACCAAAAAAACCAACCAAAAAAACCCCACCCAAAAATAACAACCACCTACCAAAAAAAAAAAAACACAAGCTAAACAAATCTCAATAAGTTGGAAGTATGTGAGTTCTATAGTTTTACTATCTAAGTGTCAGAATTCATTTAGTTTTAAGCACTGTATAATACACATAGAGAGCAGTGGTTAGGATAGCACATCTCTTTTAACATAGCTTTCGCCTTGGCATGTGACTGCTCTCCATATTCAGTCAAATTTCCAGACACACATATTAGTAACAACTCCCAGAGCATCTAACTTGTGTTTATTTATCTAAGCACAATTTGGAAGGAAATAGCATTTTAATATGTCATTCCATATGTATTGTAAAAAAAAGATTGGATATTTAAATCGTAACTGTAAATACAGGTGTCACGTTTAAGTGAGTGACATGGAGTCTTATCTTACCCTCAGTTTCCTCAACTTGGATACCAGTAACTCTTCCCATAATAAATTTACCTGGGAGTCCTCCACTTACAGTTTTGGTAAATATGTCAGTGAATGTGGATATCTTCCACTGATTGAAGGAAGATGGGGATTATGGAAGCTATCTCTTGAAATTGCCTTTAAAATATATATTTATCTTGATATATAAAATTCTGCTTGTGATTCATGGGTGTAGAACAGCTGTCATGGTTTAACCCCAGTGAGCAGCTCAGCCCCTCACAGCTGATCGTTCACTTCCCCTTGATGCTATGGAGGAGAGAATCAGAAGAATAGAAGCAAGAAAACTTGGGGGTTTAGGTAAATACAGCTTAATAGGTAAAGCATAAGCTGTGTGAGAAAGCAAAGCAAGACAAGGAATTAATTCACCACTTCCCATGGGCAGGCAGGTATTGAGCCATCTCCAGGAAAGCAGGGCTTCATCACACTTAACAGTTACTGGGAAGACAAACAACATTGGTCTGAATGTCCCCCTCTTCCTCTCCTGAGGATCATGACATCTGGCATGGTATATCCTTTTGGTCAGTTGGGATCAGCTTTCCCAGCTGGGCACCCTCCCAAGTCCACCCCCAGTTTCTGGCTAGAGGGGTAGTGTGAGAAGCAGAAAAACCTTAACTCTCCGTAAGCACTGAGTTTATAATAAATCTCATCTGCATTCACTTACATTTTTTATGAAGAAAATTGTACAATTACAGAATTAGAGGAAATATGAGATATTACTCTTGTGCTAAAACTTTTATTCTGCATATGTTCTCTTAATGGAAGAGAAATCCAAAAGAAGGGAACCATTTACTCTTCTGCTGAGTTCTAAACAAGGGAACTTCACTGAGCCATGTCTGGCACTATTACCCATTCACCCTGTATAACCCATAAGAACAATAAAAAAAATTAGCATTATACAAAGGATGCCTCTTCACAGATATGTTGCCAAAATTTAAATTATTCCTAGGAAAAGCAAAACAAAACAAAATTCAACAAAAAGAACCCCAAGAAAATCCCTGCAATTCATGAGTTGATACCAAATAGGGTTCCTCTGTTGCAAATGCAATGAAGGGAAAAACAATCACAAATGGAAATTTTTTATGAAGAGGACATCAGAAACATGTATCGTCTTTGATATTGAAAAATGAAAATTGAAAATTTTTGTATATAAATAAATCCGGGGAGGAAACATGCAGACAAGAGCTAGTTCTGTTAGACAAGTTTTTGCAGAAGAAAAAGTAATATGAACTGTCTGCAAGCAACATTAAGCTGGAAATTTTAAAAAAGCTTCTGAACAGAGCATCTGCAATGGCTTTCTGGATTGACTGCTCTCCAGATGGAAAATTCGTACAGTATGTTATATTATGTGGTACTACTTATGTATTCTACTAGGAAAAAAATAAAACAGAAGAAACAACCAAACACAGGATGTATTTATATTATTTTACTTTCTGTGCTTTTTATGAGGTACATGCTACCATTCAAGAAATACAAAACACAGAAAGACACACATAACAATTTTCCCTTCATTTCACTTCCCTGCTCTGCCCTGCCCTTCCTTCTCCTTTCCCTTTTGCCTTTAATATTTAGAGAAATATTTTATATTAATTTTGTTCTTAGAATGTAGGTAATTGGAAGTACATACTTTATGCTACATTGTAAGGATAGCGTTTGTTCTGTATGTGCCATTATTAAGCTTCTAATACAAACAATTCAGAATGCCCTTAGTTTAAATGAGAATATGTGGCTTTCATAATCACATAGGATTAGCCATTAAGTAGGAATTTTAAAAGCATCAGTGGCATCAGTCCTTAAGTTCAAAACAGATTACATTGTTAGATGAGAAGTCTTCTTCATGTTTTATTTATAGTATTTATTCTTCCACTGATATATCACTCTTGGAAGAAAACTGCATTTAATTTGCTCAATATTAGTTATGTCCAAACTTTATAGTCACACTTGAGGAATGTTTAAAAGTGTATGTGTGTCTGTCTGTGTGTGTCTACACATACATACATGCATTTACATATATAATGTTTTTCATTCATTCATGTCAGATAAGGAAAAATAAATGCCACCATTCTGCAAGTGTCTACACAATGACATTATAGGGGCTCTGAAAAATGGAGATGAGTTTCTTAGGTTTTGATAAGATTTATGGTATCAATGCTTAAACTGCACAATTGGTTTTCAATTATTACTAATTAATTCACAATTTAATAGTTTATATTTTAAGTATGTCAACTCATGAAAGAAATCTGTAAAGTTCTTTGCTTATTTTACTTTATTTTCTTTGCTATACTTCCATGGAAAAATAAAAGAATGAGTCTAAATACTTCTGAAACCAAACAAGAAAAAAATAAAAATATTGTATTATCCTGATATTATTTAATCTCCTGTCAGCTTTCTATTTATTTTTGTCTCCAGGTTTTGTTTGTGGTTTCTTTGGGATATTTTTAATAATAAGAATTTTATCTGAAAAGATTGATTTGTGGAACTGGAATCAAGAGAGAAGATGAGGGTTGTCTAATACATCAGTAGTTTAGAAACTATGAAATTTCAGAATATTAAAATTCTAGGTTCACAAGTAAGATGTTTGTCAACTGTTCACCGTGTATTTTGTTAATCTTTGATAGGATTTCTTTTTAGGACTGAAATTATTCAGCAAAAAGAAACAGTAGTTCACCTGAAGCTATTGCAGGATTCTGTGACTATTTTTTTTTATATTTATTTTAATAATCTCAAATCAAACTAGTCACATCACATGACAGTAGACTGGAACATGCCATTAAGAGAGGTGAAAGTCAATTCAGAAGTAGTGATAAAAGGAGCAATGAATGAATGCCTTTCCATGAGTAGTTCCACAGTTAATTATTGATAAATTTTTGCTTATCTTCATTCTGTGGCTAAAAAGATAAGGTTCTACAAAGAGTTATCAAAACAACAGGGAAGACATGTTGCTTTTGTGAACATAAAGGAGTGTTCAAACCTGGGCTCAGAAATAAAGAGCTAAAGGCAGCTACTCAGACAGATGTGTCTTTAAAATAGACAAAGTTGTATTTGTTCAAGAACAGATCTAAGTGTCTTCACTTCTAACGGCTAATGTAAACATTTGGGTGGATTTCGAAGCAGCAAACTGAACCATAGGGAACTGTAGGTGACACCTGGTTTGAATTCATTACAACCAAAAGCAATTCACTGAAGTTTAGAAAATAAAGTGTGATGGTTCCCGAGATCTCACATCAAGGCACACATTAACCTTGGGTCAATAAAAATTACATTTATTCATGTTTTTCCTTTTTCTACTTTCCCTCTTTTATTTTCATCCTCTGCCTTTCTATACTCCCTCTCTTTCCACAGTACAGTCTTTTCCTCTCAATCTTGTCATACTGTCATTTGTGGTGGACTCTCTCTGGAGGGCAGGTGCCCACCAAAGCTGCTCTGTCACTCCCCTCCTTAGCTGGACAGGGGAGAAAAAATATAATGAAAGGCTCATAGGTCGAGATAAGGACAGGGAGAGATCATTTAGCAATTGCCGTCATGGGCAAAACCAATCTTGCTTTGCAAATATATCAACCATATAACATACTGTTTATCTCAGGAAGAAAATCAAACCAAACCAATCCAAAACAAATGCCCAACCACCCCCCCAAACCCAAATTAAATAAAAAAGCCAAAACCATCTAAAGATATATCCCAGTTTCATTATGCACATTATTTCCTCCCTATCCAAATTTTCTTCTAAGTATGTGTCTATTTCTTTACAAACTTTGTAAAACAGAACTGCCTTCTGAGATCTAAAGCATTTGGATATTAAAGAAATTATGCCAAGGGTATTGCCTTAGCTGACCACTGTTTTCATCTCCAAGATATAATTAATTTGATGAAATCCTCATGTATAAATCAGAACACAAGAATAATCCTTAAATAGGTCAGAGAAATGCCTCTGTATTAACTATAAAGGGCACAGTGATTAATAGTCTCAGATTACATAAGTAGAATGTCACCTTGAATGCCTATAAATTATATTAAATATACCGGAGTTCTGAATGTATTGAAAACATCTTGTAGCAGGCTTTTTAATTCTGGTGTAACATCCGCTGGCTGCTGTGAATGAACATCCTCACTTTAACAGTTTCAAACGCTATTTGAAGTTCAACCCAAAGAGCGTACTACTAAAATTTAACCTTGTATGAATTACAAAGATATTGGTAATAATCAGTTTTCCTTGTGGTTCTTTATACCCTAAAACCTGGCTTAATTTGTTTGAAACTTATCTGTCTTTAGAGAATGACACTTTCCTATATTGCACTTAGAAATTATAGGTAGGATATATAAACCCTTGGCTTTGCAATCTCTTTGTGTCCAGTTATGCACATCTCTTTTCCTTTCTGTCAAGTCTAACCAATAATTTATTGTAATAAAATACATTGAAGTTGTCAGTAGAATGTTGCTATTTATTATAGTAGGTTGCAAGCTTAGGGTTTTTTTTATATCTAAACTAAAGCTGTATAGAAATTGTTCTGTAAGACTTGGGGGCTCAATATTTTCTATTTTTAAAGTGTTAGAGTACACATTTAAAATACTTTCAGCAAGCTTCATTAAAAAACCTGAACCATATAAACCTACTCTTTTCTACTTGTGGTCTTAAGTACAAACCTGGAAGTCTAGAAAAAGCCATAACTTACTTCAGTATTTCATTGTGAAATCCATAGCTGCCTTATTAAAGCTTAGCTGGCAACTGGAGAACTGTCTGCCCAGAGCACATCAGACCCAAGCACATGTTATAACTTAAAACTGACTCCACAAGGAATTTAGAAAAGGATTATACTGTACTTTAAATATCAGTTAGTTCAAGGAAGGCAATAGGACAAAGCAGGGAACATTAACAAAGAGATAGGAAACACCAAAAAAAAAAAAAATCCCAGCATATAGAATATAAATTAGATTGAGCTATATCAGAAAAAAAAAAAAAAAATCATAGAATCATAGAATCACAAAACAGTTTGGGTTGGAAGGCACCTCAAAGATAATTTAGTTCCACCCCCCCTGCCATGGGCAGGGGCAAACTCCACTAGACCAAGTTGCCCAAAGCCTCATTCAACCTGGCCGTAAACACTTTCAAGGATGCAGCTTCCACAACTTAATCTGGACAACCTGTGCCATTGCCTCACCACCCTATAGTAATGAATTTCTACTGAATGTCTAATCTGAACCTACTCTCTTTCAGCTTGAAGCCATTACGTCTCGTCCTACCACTACATTCCCTGATCTAAGAACAAGGTTTTGCTTTGGGGTTTTGTTGGGGGTTTTTTGTAAATCAAACAGGATGCATTCTGTACAAGTATGTGTATGGATGTCTGAATATGTAAAAACAGTGATGCCTGCTTTCTTAATTGGAGACTGTAAACAGTAAAAGAAAATCCACACTGGAATATGGAGGTACAAGCTATTTTACATTTTAGCTCAAGGAGATCACTGACAGTCAATGAAATAGTATTCCATGTATTATATTTCAATGAAACAAATATTATGAATTATATATTCTACTTTAAAAATAAATTTGCTTGGATACCCAAACGAAAATTCAGACCAGCTCATGTAGTTCTTAGTCTTTCAGCCAAGTAATATCTATATGATTTTTAATTTTTTTCTTCATGGATTTCTTAATAATTTTAGCTATTAGAGAATTTGCTCCATGATCCCACATTTTTGTTAGTAGTTTGATGATCAGAAGCAAATGCAGTATTATGGATACTGAACATTCTTTGCATATATACCACATTGAACTTAGTGGTGGTCCTTGGAGTACAGTATCAAAACATGCTCTTTAGTACCTCCAGGGAATTTATGCAAATGGCTAATAAAACTGTACCTAAAACTATACCAATTTATCAGCAGTCTTCTACTTACCTTTTATCTAATAGATTTTTAATGGGGGGGGGGTTCCGCTTGAATTCAGATTTCATTTTACAATAATGTACATGAATATTATTTTCATGAATACGAAACTAAAAACTACATATACTGACATACTTCCTTATCAGAATATCTTAGTATCCGTAATCACAGAAGCAGTAGATAAAAATGAAACATTGCTATTTTATGAGCATGCTAGCTTCTTTTATAGTTAGAGATGAAGATCATAGACATTGTAGTTGAGTATCCAAGTTTCTTAAAATTGAAAAAGGATTGCATACATTCACAAGCCAAATGAAAATGAACTTCAATGAGAATGATGGGTGTGGTATGACTGTAGAAGAGATTACCGAGCAAATTATAGAATAGGCCTATTACTCATTTGTTGCATTGAGACTGAAAGCACAACAGGAAAGGGATGTAGGAAGATATGGATGTATTTATTATCAAGTGTGAGGTGAAAGTAATTCCGGAATATTTATGAAATACTAAAAAGTCAGACATTCCAAAACCATTGATTACAATTTGGCTCAGTAGCTAGGAGAATAAAAGATATAGGTTGTTATGAATGTTGAACTAAAAGAAGAAGATGGGCAATCAAAGTATGCTAGTAACTGACCTATTTATTTGATTATTCATAGGTTCAAAGGGTGCTAAGAAATGACTTTATATTATACCATTATATTTCCATCAATTTATATTGTAGATCAAGACAGACTCTTCTAAATTCTTTTGGAATTAACTCGGGATAACTTAATAGACATTACTTTATTGATATTTTTTGTTTGTAGATTTCATTTATGTGCATCAACAGTGTGAAAAATAAATGGCCACATTCACTTGCACACAGGAAAAAAAAAATAATCCAAAGAAGATAGCTATCAATCACCTCTAACATTGGCGTTTATATACTTTTCTAGTATTTCTGAAAATTTTATCAAAAATGTGGGGGATTGGTTTTGTCACAGCAAAAATGTGTATGATTCAGTTTCTAGCATAAAATATTTATCTATTACACACCGGATCATAGCATATGTTAAATTTCGTCTTGAAATCCTTCTGAGTGACTCAAGTTTCTCTTAGGATTTCACTCAGCTGTGACAATGCTCAGTACAAATTATAATAAAAATAACTTAATGAAAAAAGATACTCTAAGTCAAACAAATACATACTGGATTCCTGTATATATTCTTACTCAGAGAAACATTAACATTTTACTTTAAATGACAGCTAACTTAAAATAAATAGGAAAGTCCCATGTAAAACAAATAAAACCCACAACCGCCCCCATATATGTTTCCACAAATTCTAGTAACTTCTTTAGTTACTCTTTAGGAAAGAGGGAAGAAAATAGGAAGCCAGGAAGGAAGAAGCACACAGGCAAGTATGCACATATACATGTGTACAGAAACACGAACTTGTTTTGGGCTTTTTGGAGACTTTTTTCATGCATACATAGTAAGAAACCATGCAGGTATAAAGGCTTTATCTTTATAAGGATATGTATTTTTGTCCACACTACCCAAATTGTTTAAATTTAAGATGGCAGAATACAAAACCCATGAAAGCATGATTAAAAAAAAAAAAAGAAAAAGAAAAACAAAAAAAAAAAAGAGAGAAAGGAAAAGACTGCAAATAGGTAGATTAATATTAAAAATTAGTAATAGAGAAGAAAGAGGAAAATCAGAAAAAAAAACCAAACAAACCAATAACTAGTAAGGAAGAGCTAATGATTGTAGACCAGAAAATAGTTTCAGATTGCATTGATGTCCTTGGCACTACATGAAGTGAGGAGTAGGTCATGCTGACCGATTCACTCAGTTCTCTAGCAAACTATTCATAGCTGGATGTCCCACTGCTTGAGGGCTTGGCAAGCATATTTAAAAAAAAAAAAAAAAGAAAAAAAAGGATAATATTGCTATGCACAGAGATATGGAATAAGTATAAAATAGCCCATATTTAGTGCCTATATTTAGTACATACATAAATCACTTTGCTGACAAGTCGTTGTATGCTTATGCCAGGGATTACACAATCCATCATTAGGAAAAAAAAAACTTAAATATTTGCAGCCACTGGTGCCTTAACTGCAGCTAGAAAATCCTCCGGGCCTGGGTTTTCCCCGCTGCCTTCCTGCAGGGTTCTCCTGGGACTTCCCCCTGCTTTGGGACTTGTGAGTATACAGCATAAAACAACATTAATCTCAGCACTGTTGTTCAGTTCCTGATTTTTCACACAATTGGTGAGAATGGAGAATAAAAGTCACAGTAATTCAGTGACTACAGAAAGTAAAATGCCAAGATTTTCAGAGTCTTTATTTTGAAGTACAGAATGCAAAGAAGTAAAGAAAGACTTTATCTTTGTCTGAATCAGTCATAGGGTGAATTCTCAGACTGTGTGAGTTACCTACCTGGAGAAACTGAAGAATGTTCACGTGGAGATACTACTGAATCTGAAAAGTATGAAAATGTTTAAAAAGAAAGCAAGCTGAATGAGGAGGAAGGCACTGGGTGGTATCATCCGTAGGGATATATAATTGAAGTGCATGCCACATGATGGTGCTGAAGAAGTGCAAAAAAAATCTGTAGGGAATACTAACAAGAAAGAAGAAGAAACGTAATGGAAAGCATCCAAGGTACCACAGAAAAAAACACAAAAGAAATGGAAATGTCAGCTACAAGATCTCCTAGAGAATAAGCAGAAGCAAGATTAATTGCACAGGAATTTTGGTGCGGCAAGAAGGCTGTTGTGGCTAGACTAAGGGTCAGTTTCAGTCAAATGAAAACCTGCTTATATGGCAGACAATCTGGTAGTACAGGCTGTCTTCGAGCGTAACTTGACAGAGTGTAGCAGATAGAACTCTGTGAAAGAGACAAGGAGCTATGAGCAATTATGAAAAATAATTTAAATGGTTTAATAAATAGTAATAACTTTGCATTGATTGCACTTGGTCAATGTTTTTGTCTAATGGAAAGCAGGGAAAACACATTGTTTATGTCATGTATATACTTTATCAAAGTGGAGAAGACATATCTAAGAAAATAAAACAAAGAAGACTAACTAGAGCAGAAAAATTACAGCTGCAATACATTTTCCTTAATTAAACAGCAGATTCACTAAAAAGGCAACTTGAGAAATATTTTGAAAACTTTTAAGCTAAACTATATGTGAAAAATTATGTAATTCAACTATTTCAGAAGTATTCTTTCGTAACTTACATAGCTTTGATGTCCAAAATAAAACCTTCTGAACTGTCTTGATTTATATCAGACCTGTTAGATCAGTAGCTTGTCATTTGCTACTATGCGGCACTGTTAAAAGACATACTGCCCCATTAGTTTGGAACTTTTCACCCTTTTGAATTTTTATTTAGCAAAAACAGTTTGCTGATTTCAAATGAAAATTCTGGTAGCACATTTCTGAGTTCATCCATATTTGATGTGATTTCAGTGTGGTAAAAATTTCCTTTTAATGATATCATAATTTTTGGCAAATTCCATTCAGATAAGGGATATCCAGTATAAAAAAATCAGATTCACCAGTGTAAAATACTAACAAATAGTAGATGAATAATTTGCTAATAAATAATACATCAATAGGATTTTTTTTAACATGTTTACATTTTATACCTCTCTCTCCATATATATATATGCGCACACCTAATTAGGCAATATGTTTGTTGTGGAACAAATTGATTACTAATATTTTTACCTGATTTTTAATACTGATTTGACAGATATTCTTAGAAATCTTTGAAGCACTAGTGGCTCTACCATTGGAAACAGTTGGTACCTGATAAAATTTATTTTTTTTTTTATTTTATTAAAAGCTACATTGAATTTCCTTAAATAATTATTGCTCAGCATTTTAAGGTACTGGAGATTCTCACATGAGAAAAGGCTGAAAGAGCTGATTTTTTTCTTGAAGGAAGAGAGGGGTTGGGAGAACATAGCAACCTGTGAATACCTGATGGGAAGAAGTTAAGACAGATAATCTTCTCCCTTGTATCCAGTGAAACGACGAGACCAAGTGCACAAACTAAAACAAAAGAAATCCTGTCTAAAAATTAAGAAAAATCTTTTTCAGTGTAAGGGTGGTGAAGCACTGGGACAGCTTTCTCGTAGAGACAGTGGAATCTCCACCCTTGGAAACATTCAGAACCTGACTGGTCATGGTGCTCTGCACCCTGCTGTGGCTGACTCTGCTTTCAGCTCTGGTTTTGACAAGCTCATTTTCAGAGGTCCCTTCCAATCTCAAATATTCTGTGACTGGGTGCTTTGAGTTCATTTCAGGTTTGTTTTGGGTTTTTTTGTGGATTGCTCTTTTTCGGTATTATACACAAAATGGCATAAGTTAGCACAAAATATTTTTTTGAACTTGCATTAGGCATGTGATCTAGAGGAATTATATCAACTTCAACAACAGGATGTCAACTGTCGTAAAAGAGTTCTTAATTAAGATTTCACTAAGTATTTTTAAGCCATCCCACATACAGAACAGAATCTCAATAGTTTATTATATTCTAGAAATAAATTAACAATCCCTCACTCCCAATTTATTGGAGTTTCATATATATTTACTTTCTGCAATTGTTTAAAAAAAACCAAAACAAAACAAAAAAAGAAAACCAAAAAAAAAAAAAAAAAGACTTGGGTCCCAGCTGAGCTTTTTATTGCTAAAACGAACCATGGGAATTTTTACTAAGTTTGTTTTGTTACTCTATGTAGAAGGCGTAGTTTTGTCATTACAGCTGGTGCAACACAGTTTTGTTCATGCGTATTGCAATTAGAATGAACTAGTTTTAATTAAAGACTGTTGTGCTAAGTAATAAATATAGTATTTCAACTGAACAAAGAATCAAAGTGGAGATGAGTATAGTCTGATCGAATAGCAAAATGCTGCTCTTTAGAAGAAAACAGATCTTCAGTCACTTAAGTCCCCTCCCCAAAAGGGGTGTTTGAATAAGATTAAGTGACTTTATTCATTTCAGAATGTATTTATATAAAGAATTCTCTTGAAATATATTAAGCAGCTAGAGATTTCCAGCCTTTCTTTAGGAGTGTTCCTCCAAGGGAAACAATTGCAGAACCAGCCTGTCATGATGTGTCTCTGAATAACAGATGGCTTGCCGTAGCTAATAATAAAATGGGGAGAAAGTGGCACAAAACTTTTTTCACATTTCACTTTTTCTCTGATTTGTCGGAAAGGTCTGTTAAAACATGCGAGACAATGACACACAGAAATGTTTTACTCATGGTTTAGCCATTTCCAAGATGAATTAATGACAACTACTGAGAAGTTTATATCACACACCTTTTGATAACTATAAATAAATGCTAAATTTTGAATTTGTCAAACTAGGCGTTTTTGCTAGGCAATATGCTTTTTGCCACAGTACAGTAGACTTTTTATCTATAGATGCCCCAACCTGGGCACCAAAGCTGTGAATCTAGCAGTACTAATTCCTTGTAACTTGTTACTCATTCTCCATCTTTACAGCACGCTGTTCTTCCTGTTGAACAAGCAAGAAACATTAGAACTTCTTTTTGCCAACACACAAGATATGCAAGGTCTGTGCCATTTCAGGTTGATCAAGCAGGAAATATAGACTAGTCCCATGAGTGGGAATTGTTTATTTCTGCTGATACTGCAAGTTGTTTTCCCTTTGCAGCTCTGCTGAAGATTTCAACATCTTTTGCAGTGCAGATTAAGCAACTACAGAGTGTGTAGAACTGTGGCAACTTTTAAATGCTTAGTTTCAGTCTATGATGTTAAAGCTAATATTCACAGTCATTGAAGATAGGACCTAGGACTAAACTGAAACATAATAAATACCAAAGATCTACTGACTACAGGTTACCATAACAAAAAAAATCCTGATCTCCTCATCTGCATAAATAAGTACACATAGTAAAAGTATTTCTGACATGTATTTAGGTGAAAAAATCTGCAAAGTGATTCCTTGACCTGTAGGTAGGACATCCTTATTTTTCTCTTAGTTTTAGTTACTAATTTCATTATAAGATAGATAAAATTGCCTTAGGTATTTATTTTTAATAGTCATCTTATTCAAACCAGGATAAACTCAATTTAAATATATATATAAAAGAGATGAAATAACAATTTTAAAAAGAAAATATTTCTGAAATAACTTGTTTTATAAGCAAAATAGAATACATTTATAACATGACTGAAGAAAGAAAATTACCAAAGTAAAATTTTAGGTTTTGATAAAGTTTTCTTTCTTCTGTGAGTATGGACTCAAAAAACCAAAAAAAAAAAAAGAAAAAAACCAAAAATCCCCCACAAACCCTCAGCACCAAAAAACACACACACACACACACAAAAAAAAAGGAACCTAAACAATCTTCTTTAACTACACAAGTGTCTTTTTTCAATCCTACTTTGTAGTAATGAGCTACCAGACTGGTTTTGTTTGCTTTTTTGTAAATAAAAATTGAAAAGGCCACCTGATTGGAAAATATTAGTGAGACAGAAAGAAGAAAATGCATGAGGTGCTGAGATTTTAAGGGAAACTGAATAACTTCAAGGCCATTAGGTAAACAATTTTTAGCACCTAAGTGGCCTTCAGCTATCTAGAAAAATACTATCACTGTATTTCTACCTCTTCCTCTAATTTTTAATGCCAGTTCTTCTGATCTGTGACCAGTTAACATCTTGCTTATATCACCATTATTTCTGTATTGTGGGCTGAGCAAGGTCAAAATAATTTGGAACACAAATGTTATTAATGTCATAGAAGCCGTGAAAATCTGTAAGATTGATGTTAAAATTAAATCTAAAAATGAATTTACATGAAGTGTACCAAAAGTGGCTGAAACTAAGTGATACATAAACCTTTCTCTGTTGGATTAGCAGATTTTCAAGATAAAATAAATACAGTAGATTTAACTGTTTGGTCTAAGACAAGTAAAACAAGGGGAACAAAAAGAGGAACTACAAAAAATACAGAAGTCTATAGAAAAGTTTCTCAATTATCTGTCTTGAGATTGATTTAATATGGTATTTCTATTAACAGATTTGGGACTAAAATAATAATATTATTAATATTTTGATTAAACCATAATATTATTGATAATAATAATCCTGATCATAAATGCTGGAGAGGATTACTGTTACATGGGATGACTAGGCTATCTTATAAGGAGAAGTAGTAATCTTAGTAGTTGCAGTCATAGAAATGAGGTGAAAATTCAAAAATTAGGAAAAAGACATAAATTAAAAAGAAATCAATAAATAAATAGTAGAAAGCTCTGTTCCAAAGTAGATCATCTTGAAAATCACACCAATGGAATCAATTATGTTTTCCTCATAAAAATGTATAACTTTATTATAATATACTAGTTCATAGCAAAAGTTGGGAATATTTATTACTATGAAACTTATTTAGGAATATAATTTTGATCATGAATTTTCAGAAAAGATGAATTTGAACACATGCAAGAGAGAAGTTTGTTGTTTTTTTTTTTGTCTGGGATAGAGTAATTTTCACAAGAAATTGTGAGGGGACATAGCAAGAAGACCTGACCCAAAGTAGACAAAGGGGTATTCCATACAACTTCACATCATGCTTTATATATAAGGGGTGCAGGCAGGGGAGGTAGCCAAGGAGGACTTATTGCTACGTGATGGGATAGTCAGAAAAGTGAATAGTGTACCACCCACTTTGTATATTCTGAGTACTGCTGTAGCTACTTCCCTCTCCCTTACCTGTTGAGGTCCCAGTAAACGGTCTTTATCTATAAACCACAAGTTTTGCCTTTTTCTTCCAATTCTTCTCCCCATCCCACTGGGGGCTGGGGAGAAGTGAGGTAGCAGCTGCCTGGTGACATGTGGACATAATTAAGACAGTCCTCATCTTATTTTTTCACATTAAAGTTCTTATGCAGATTTTCCAGCTGCTTTGCCTTTCCTCTTTGCACTGACACTGTTGAGATGTAAGAGATGGAGCATGCACTTGACATTAAAAGATTTCGAAGGCAGGGAATTCATTATCTTGGAATGGCAAAGCTGAAGCAAACTAAAGCTGAAGAGAAAAAATCCCCAAATATTTCAATCACTAATTACCACGTAAAGTCATAATACTGAATAAAAATCTTATATCTAATCTCTCCATTAGTATGTTGTGATTCTTCCATAAATTTCACACTTGGTCTTTAGTGTTAGGCTCAAACTAAATGCTGCTTACTGTGAACTGACTGACTTGTGTTTTGTAGAGGCTGCATATCCCACGTCTCCATGAAAAAAAAAAACAAAACTTCATATAATGTAGTTTAAGAAATGAAAATAAATATAAAATACTCAAACTTGCTGCTAAGTTGAGTGTGTGAAAATAAAGGGAATGAAAGAACACAAGGACAAAGTATTTAATGTTTGAATGTTTAAAGAATGTTTTTAAAGAAGAACTTCTTAAACTTATGTTTTCCACAATTAGTTTAGCCAATTTGAAATAAGTACCTTTAGCATGAATCTGTCTCTTTCCTCCATTTAGTTCTTTTCCAAAGCAGCCTCCCATCGTCCTTGACTACTCCCCATTAATCCTACTCTCTATAAATCTTAATTGCACACAGCAGTGCACCACTTAGTCTCAAAAAAAAAACCCTGATTAACTCTTTAGGCACTGGTACAGAATATTTTTTACCAAGTCCTTCACAGAAAAGTTAAGAAACACAAATAGGGATGGGAAGAAATTTTTTAAAGGGAGAAAGGACACAATAGGTATCACTGGAAAAGACAAAGGTAAAATCTCACAACCAATTTGGTATGCTTATATGCACATATTTACACTTAAATATTTTTATTTTTGTGTCATAAAATTCTAAAATGTTTTGTCTTAAATCTTCGCTTCATTGTACTGAGCGTAATGCATGTAAGACATCAGAACACACACTGACACTTGAGAGGACTGATTTGCCTAAAATGACCATGATGAAAGTTGTCGTAGTTCATGGATGTCTAGTAAAAAAGAGTACACATGTCTCTCACCTCCCATGACCCTTCACTAGAACTTTTTGCTATTGTGGTCTATAGATAAGAATGTATGCACAATGACAAAAAGTCACACTATTTTTGTTTCATCTCATATCTTTCTTGCACTAAAATTCACTTACCATGTCCTTCTTCTGTATGTACAAGAATGCTACTTTCACAAGTATAAAATAAACACACGGCTATTACCATAGTTCTTATCCCAATTAATCAAATAGACTTTTCAAAAGCTGTGTTTGACATGTGAAAACAATTTTTCCAAGACTTCTCCAAGAATATAATATGGATAGCTACATTTTGCAGAGAAGTTATGCAGCCCATTCATGCTATATGTTTAAAGTTGCAACAACCCAGCAAAACAAACCAAAACAACAAAACAAAACAAACTCTGCAAATAAAATACTACTAAGGTAAAGAAAAGCAATCACATACTTTCAAAGCTACTTCCATGTGCTTGGAGAAATCTTCTTAATATGACATTTTGGAACACAAACTATGTTCTCTATTTCCATTATGTGAGCTGTGCACAGTCAACATTCTTTTTTTTTCTTTTTTTTTTTTCTATGCAATTCTTTTTAAGCATGTGGAAGCAAGAAGTTTCTTCCCACCATGGAAACAGGCATAAACACAATAGGGCTCCAACTCATTTAAGTTCTGCAAAGACTACTACAATTCTATCTACTCAGTACTGATAACCCCTAAAAAGCATTTCCAGTTCATCTGACAGCTCTCTAATCGATTAAGACTACATCTTTTGAAACATCTATGTATACCATTCACCATGAAGGCCCCACAGGTTATGTATACCAAACAATGTTCTGAATATCCTACTGCTCACTTGTGCTTGTGTCAATAAACTGACAGTTAATGAAGCAAACCTGAAAGTCACAAAGCTGTCCTGAATGACTTCTACCTCCTTCAATACACAAATCGTAAAGGAAAGCAAAAACTATAATCAATATAGAATTTATGCAGAGACATACTGAACTTGCAGGGTGCTGATATTGCCTCCTTAAATCCCGTATACTCCCTTAGCAATAGGATAAATGCTGGGAATACATAAATATACGATTGTACATCAGCAGTCCACAGGCAGCACAGTAAGGCTGAGCCTAACTAGCCACTGGATGCTGCTGTTGTCTCAGAGAAAAGTAGCAGTAAACTCACTAAACTGGCTGCTGATCCTATAATTCATGAAGACAAAAAACTTCAGAATGAGCTCTTTCAGGAATTTTGCTTGCTTTTATTTACCTCAGTCTTGTAGTGATGGATGACACACACCACATTTTGAGAGCATTATGTATGCTAAAGGAAGATCTTTTATCAGCCATCGTTTTTTCCAGCTGCTAAAACCATGACACCTTCAACTTTCTACCAGGTAGAAGGTGGTATTTCTTCCTTATGGTACACAAAAATAAAGAAATAGAATACAAACTTTTTTTTCTTTTTTTTTTTAATCAGGCATGACTTATTATTGAAAGAATAATTGCTCTGTTTTAAACTTTTTTTCTGCCCCTAATTCTCTTCTATCTATGGAGGTAAACATTATGTTAGTATCTACTAAGATGAACTATAAATGTAGAGGCTGTGTGACAGAGCATTAAAGCATCTAGTGGTATGACTATATCACTGTCTGAGACATATGAATATGGAGACATGATTGATATATATATATATGAATATCAAGCTGCTTATCCCTTTCTTATAATATTTCAATGTTCTGTTATGACCCTTGCTATCATCGTTTATCAAAATCTCTCTGTTCCACAACAGCTAAAAGAAAAACAAGCAATCAAGGATTCTAATTCTGTCACACCAAGGTTGGAACAGCTCAAATGTCTTAGATAACACATCTAATTTTCAGTTACAGAAAAAAGAAGATTCTTTAGATATGTGTGGTGGTTTTGGCCCTAATCAAAGGCCAAATCCCCACCAAGCCGCTCGCTCACTCCCCTCTTTAGCCGAAAAGGGGGAGAAAATAGATATTAGGAGGCTTAGGACTTGAGATAAGGACAGAGGGCTCACTCTGCAATTAGTGCAATGGGCAAAACAGACGCAGCACAGAATAAAGGAAAGAAAAAGGTGATTTATTACTACTTACTACAACTACTACACCCAGTGAACCGGAACGAGATAAGAAGCGGCCAGGTCTTCAAGCACCTTCCCCCCACCCCTCCCTTAGCAAACTTAAAACTCATCCCGATTTTACTCCCTTCTTCCCCCCCAACATGG
>VZTU01007102.1:52011-68281 GCA_013400835.1 Zapornia atra
CCCCCCGGCCTGGTCACCCGCAAAGTCACAAGTCCCTTGGCAAACCTGCTGAGGCGTGGATCAATCTTCACAGGCATAGTTGTCTCTGCTCCCCGTCCTCGTCCATGGGCTTTGGGGGGACACCCGTTTCACCATGGACTCCACCACGAGCTGCAGGAGAAACTTTCTCTTCACATTCTTCATCCCCCCCCCTCCTGCGGGCCTGGCCTTGGAGTCTGTGCAGCCTGTTACATCTTCTCACTCCTGCTCCGGTGGCAAAGTGCGCCTGCCAGCAGTTTTTTTTCTCCTATATGTGATTCACAGAGGCGCTATGACCAGCTCTGATAGGCTTAGTCTCAAATTTGGCCTTGACTGTACCAATGTTTTGAAAATATGGGGCTTGCAGAAAACTGTAACTGCAGCTTACAAGAGCCACTGAAGCAGCAGTTACACCAAACTACTACATTATGCTAACAAAATTCATTGATCATCTATGTAAGAAACTTAAAGCTCAATTAATAGATGTTTATTATAGAAAACTGAGGAGGCGAAGGATAGTTCTGACTAGAAAAAAACCACATAAAATGGCACATTAAGATTTTTATTTTTTTTTCCCATGCACATTTGGGAACTCCACAGCTGCTCCAAACATGCTCTTTTCTACAAGTGACTAAAGTTTTTCACTTGATAGTTAAATAAGTTGAACATCTGCAAATGCAATTATTTCAACAGGTCTTCTCTCCAAATCTGGTACCACCACCAAATGAAATTTATTCAGTTCAAGATCACTGCCCTTACTTAGGCTGTCCCTTTTTTGGCATAAGTTTGTAAAACATATCACAAGAAATAAAAAAGGACTGTTTTTTGCAGAGAAACAAAACATTGACTAAACTGAAATCGGTAACAGTAGAAATGTAGGGATGTTAAATTTACTGTAAAATTCTGCCTTCCCTCTCTTAACTGTACCAAGGATAACAAGGACAATAATTTGGTTCAGTTCATTAGTAAATGTAGCAATTTTTTAAACTCATATCTCATGATTGATGGGGATTTAATTGATATTTCAAGTAGCATTCGATGTAGAACACACTGTGATTCATGAAAAGTCAATCAATCAATCAAATATTGGTCAGAGATAAAGCACACAAAAAAGGAAATGGACAGTTAATTATTAAATGAATTTCCAATGAAGATAAGAATCTCATTATATTTCACAAGAGCTGTCAAATTCTAAGAAAATAAATTCCCACACAGAGGTTTCTGTTTTGGGGATGGCTTTTTGTTGCATTGTCCATTACATTGTGCAAGCATAGCACTAAAGAAGATGGGGCTATAAACTTGAATCGTCTTTTCTCTGTTCTGGTTCTGGCAATATACATTTCCTGAGAGGTACGGAAAAGCAATAGATGGTTTAGGGGATTAGAGAGATGGTGCACTCTCTCTCCTTTTGTGTCTCCTCCTCTCTGCCTCTCAGTAATAACACTTTAAATACCAGGGAGCTGCTTATACCTATGTCTCAGAACAAGTGTTAAGCAAGTAAAAGAAAACCCCATTAAGGAGAAGAAGAAAGCAGTAGATCTCTTGAAATATGTGTACTTATTAGAGAAGACTACTGTTAAAGACATTTCTTTTAATCATAGAGGGATAAAGGACAGACAGGTAGTTAATAGTTCATGGCATCTAATCTCACTTTCTTATAACTAATACATACTTCTCAGTTTTATTTGAATAACTGCAAAACAATAATAATTAAAACCAAACAAACAAGCAAAAAACCCCCAAACCCAACAGGTAATTCAGTGGCAGAACCCTGAAAGAACAAAATAATTTTTTTGGGGACTATGGATACAGTTGAATTTGTGAAGAAGCCATTACCACTCTCTTTCTAAATTATGATCACTGTTTCTCAGGTAAAAGAAGCAGTATGCACTGAAATCTGAATACCAGACACAGCCTATCTAAACCAATGTTTTACACATTCCTTTTCAAACTCTGTCAGGCAGGAAGCTGTGAAAATCAACACTATGACTATTGGGACCTGAAAATAAAAATTACTGTATAGATGCCAGTTAGGTTTGATCTATTAACCACTTTTGAAACAAGAACATTTGCCATGTTTTTAACCCTGGCCTTTTTAAAAACAGAAAATCCAGAGTTTTAACACTTCAGTGCCATGCTGCATATTAATTTATCATGAGAATACAGTAACTGTATTTATGGATGACACTGCATTATCATCACAGAAACAGGTTTAAGGTTTTGGTTTAGTTTGGGTTTTTTCATGAGACAAAATATTCAGTTTCATTCCTGTTTGGTTTAATCTGGACCAAGCTGTTAATCTGTGGGTTTTTTACAGCAACATGAGAGAAAAAATAAAACAAAACAAAAAAACCCCTTGACTTTCATGTGTGTAGCTGTCATTTCCTTCAGCTTGTCTGAGAAAATTTTGAAATTTAAATAGCATGTGGACTTTAATACAAATTTGTTAACACTAACTCACTCTCATGTTATTTGGTTGGAATTAAGATATTTTACTTAGGTTATGCCATAATTCAGAAAAAATGTATGGAAGGCAGATGGGGAATGTTGAGAAGATTTTAAAATTAATTAAATAATATCTTTTAACCCGTCTTTTTAATTAAGGAAGTAATAAGCACAGAAATCATTAAAGTTATAGAGGGAAGTTTGGATATTTCCATGGATAGAATTAATACCAAAAAGATTCAACTGCTCTGAAAGATTAAGGAAGAAAATAATTTAAGGCAGCATTAAGGAAATAATGTGAAAAGTTCCAGACATATCTGAACCTGGAGACAGCAATTGTTCTACTGTTTGACAGTGGAATGAGCTTCTTATTTCATAGAATTGTAGGATCATAGAATAGTTTGCGTTGGAAGGATTAAAGATTAGGTTAAATATTCCCTTAGTGAAGCCACCAATTGGCTGTCACCAATCACCTCTATAATTTTCATCTTGCCAGGCACAGAGATGAGACTTAATGGCTTGTAGTTCCCTGGGTCTTCTTTATTTCCTTATTCATTCATGATCAATTGTATGAAAGTGTTTATTTTCCAAGGATTTAGAGATCAATATTCAATCCTGGAGAAGAAAGGGTGAAATGGAAGGTACATTATATGTGGAATGTACAATATGCCCAAAAAAGATTCTCTAACCAACCGAAAAAGGAACTTTAACTTAGGTGAAATCTAGCAAGAACACTTTAAATTCCCATAGTGGGCATTTCCCAATTTTAGAATAACAACAGTATTACTCCATGTCATTGCTAAAGTATGGTTACAGATAAAGAGGGGATAATATTTACTTAAAAAATCTTTTTTTGCTGATGGTTAATGGAAAGAAAGAATTTGGCCCTGTCTGGAGGCCAGATGCCCAAAAAAGATACTCTATTACTCCCCTTTTCAGCTGGACAAGGGAGAAAATACATATTGAGAGGCTTAGGAGTCAAGATAAGGACAGGGAGAGATCATTCTGCAATTAGTGTCATGGGCAAAACAGACTCAACACAGAATAAAGGAAAGAAAACTCTAATTTATTACACTGCACTGCACACACAGTGACACCAGAGTCAGAAAATGAGAAGTGTGACCACATCTTAAAGAACCTCTTCCCTCCCCTCCCTTCTTAGCAGACTTCAGTTTAGTCATGATTTCGCTCCTTTCTTCTGCTCCAGCACGGATCTCTCTATCGTTCGTCTCTGTGTCTCTTTTCTCTCCACGGGCTGCAAGTGCTGGCAGGGGCTTGCTCCGACACAGTTCGCAGCATCTCCTGTATGTCTCCACCTGCTCCTGTGTGGGGCCTCTCCATGGGCTACAGGTGGGGTCTCGGCCTTTTCCATGGGCTGTGGGGGGACACCCACTCCACCATGTGTTTCTCCATGGGCTTCAGGGGCATCTTGCTCTCCGGCACCTGGGGTGCCTCCTCCCCACCAACCTCCACTGACCTTGATATGTGGACAGTTTCTCACATCTTCACACTCCTTTCTCTGGTGGCAACAAGCAGCTGCTAGAAGAGGTTTTTTCTCCTAAATGTGATTCCCAGAGGTGCTATGACTGTGCCTGATTGGCTCTGCCTTGGTCAACAATGTCTCTGGCCTTGAGCCGGCTGGTGTTTACTCTGTCCTACAGAGAGCTTCTAGCTGATTGTTGCAGAAGTCATCCCCTGCAGCCCCCCCTCCTTCACAAGAACCCAGCCGCACAAAACTAAACCTCCAGCTGATTCAAAGTTACTCAATTAATACATTATTTGCAATAACTATATTTGGCTTTTGAAAGACTCCCAAATCATTTTTCATAACAATGCATAAATAAAGACATTACCAGACCACAGAATTTACTTTTCACAGCTTCAGTTTCCTTTTCAGAGCTCAGTAATAATGTTTCTGTGAGAAGGCTTTATAATACAATTGCTCATTCTTAGCTTTCACCACATATAATATATATCCTTCTAACATTATTGCTAAAGCTAAGTTTACATTAAATTATTTTGAAGATAAGACAGATGTAGATTTACTTGGTATTTGGTAGAAGTGAATTCTGGATTTCTTTTTCATGTATGCATAAGAAAGAATAGTAAAAACTACAGCTCAGCTATATTGGTCAAAGCATTTTTTTTATGCTGTCATATAGAGGATCAGATATAAACTAAAACTACAACACATAGTCATGAGAGGGAGATACAGTGTAGATGCTTTGTTATTCCTGATATCAAAGCCTGTGATTTTTCTACTGCTGAAAACAAAAGTACTTTAATTAAGTGGAAAAAACCAAAATCACTCAGGAAATCACCTGTTAAGATTGCTGACATGTTTTTAAATAGTAAAATGTTTTTAAATAGTAAGTAATACAAGTTTTAATCAGTTAATAGGAATTAGTTAATAAAATTAATTGATTACTCATTGGCCTCTTTAAATAAGTAGAATTTTTGTAATCTTGCACAGAATTTTTTTCTTATTCCCTTCCCACCCTATCCTCCATCCTCTTCCCCTCCTTCACATTCATTCACCTTCCCCCCCTTTCCCTTTGCACTTTCCCCTTCCCCTATTCCTTTTCCCCTTTCTTCTTTCCTCCTTCTTCTTTCCTCTTCCTATTATACATCTATTCCACTTTGGCTTTTCTTCACAATTTTGATTTTAATTTTTAGATAATTCAGATGCACTATTTTTTACTGTATTTGCTGGTTGAAGAAGAGCTGAAGAAGAAATAATCCCATTGGACATTTCTTGCTGAAAGTTTTAAGATAAACTATTAAAATGAATTTTTAAATACCTCATTTGAACTTCTTTGTAAAATGTGTTGATTTGTGAATTAGAGAAAAAAACACAAACAATTTAATGAACAGTACCTGACTGATATATTTGAAGGTTTACTTCATGTTTCTCCTGTTGATATTTAGCATCATTGTTAGTGACCGTTTGTTAATTTATTTGATTAAAAAAAAATGGCCATATTAGTCTTAGAATGGTGATATTTCAATGGCAGGATTAAGAAATAAATAATTCAGACACTTTGGAATAAGTTTTGGGAGAGCCACATCAAAATCCAATATCCAAATGAAATAAGATCCTGAGAAGTCACTTGGCCTGAGGAAAAGTTGCTTATCCTTTTATTTTTCAGTTATTCAAAACCTTTCAACCCGTCTATCAGTTCAAATTTTAAATTCCTCAGATAACCTAACTTGTTTTCAGTTGGAAAAGGTAACTGTTTTAATTAAAAATTGATCCAAAATACACTGATGTTGATGAAAGACTTTTCACTGACTTCAGAGGCATTTGTATCAGCCTTTGATAATCACTTCCTTAGCCACATCAGTATGGAGTATTGTAGTCTGGGAAAAACCTTGAGTGTTTAGCACTCTATCAGAGAGATAATTATAAAAAGTAGTTTTTCTTTTGTGGCATGAATAATTGGTGAATAAATTTTTAAGATTTTCATGTGTCATGCCCCAACAGAAATCAAATTTTTAATTATTTTTTCCATTTTTTGGAACAGTTATGTATCTTCTTTCTCCTGCAGTCTATACTATCTTCTAATTAAACCTTATTTCCAATTATTTTCCTGGGTGAGAGGGCTTTATATTTTGTTCACATATGTCTCAGTAGCAGAAACTGTAAGAGAGGCCATGGTTCACAAGGTCATATAGATCTGGGTAACAGCAACTGTGTAGACAAAGCAGAATATATGTTTCCCTTGGGAGTGTGAATCTTGTGTGTGTGCATACATGTGTGAGCAATTCACTAAGCAAGCTTCATGTCAGAGCACTCAGAAACTGGCAATGAGGATAAGAGGTCTAGGAGCTAGCTTTCAGAGAGTATTGGAATGACTGGGGGTGTGAGAATAGAGTTACAGAGGACACCATAGGTGTGGTGTAACTTGATACACACATGTGTGTAACTGTGCCAGTTACAGGAGAGAAGTGGAGGGACATAGACAGTGGTGGTCATATTGGAGGGTAGCAGTGGGTTTAGATTCGAGCACCAGAACTTGGGGAACTCGCTTGTCATGCTGTCAACAACTAGGAAGACCATTGGCATTTCATTTCAATGATACTCTTCTAATACAGCTTCTACATTTTTTAAGATACTGCCTTTTGTCTATGGATTCTGTTCACTAGAATACAAGAACAAAAATAGTCAGAAACATTGTAAATTCCTCCCACCACTAGGTTTTGGGTTGTTTTATTTTTTGTTTTGTTTTGGGTCTTTTTTCAATAAATAGCATACAGTGAATGAAAAATATTTTATTTGAAAGCCATGTTGTTCTGTCCAGCATACTTGCATTTCTTCCTCATGTGACCATACTCATCAGCCTTGCCACGACAACGTTTTAAAACACAAGGCAACAGAGGTGCTTGGATCAGGGCACAGGTTTTTTTCTTCCCATTAATGTCAGTCTTCCCTGAGATAATGTTTACAAAGGACTTCCAGATTCAAGCTGAGAAGGAAAACCAGAAAGAAACTAGTGCATGAGACTGTCAGATAACAGATGATGGCCTTCAGTGCTGTTTCTTTCTCCATGAGTAAGAAATTAATACCCTAGTTTCTTCCTCTCTATGTAAGAACTGTAACGGAACTTACAGAATCATAGAATCATTTAATGCTTTGAGTTGGAAGAGACCTCAAAGATCGCCTAGTTCCAAACACTCTGCCATGGGCAGGGACGCTATTCACTAGACCAGATTGCCCAAAGCCTCATCCAACTTGGCTTTAAACACTTCCAGGGATGAGGCTTCCACAACCTCTTTGGGCAACGTGTTCCAGTGCCTCACCACCAACATAGTAAAGAATTTCTTCCTAACATCTAATCTAAACCTACCTGCTTTCAACTTGAAGCCATTGCCTCTTGTCCTATCACTACACTCCCTCATTAACAGTCCCTCTCACACTTTCCTGAGGACCTCTTTAAATATTGGTAGACTGTAATTAGGTCCCCCTGGGGCTTTCTGTTGTCCAGGCTGAAGAAACCCATCTCTCTCAGCCTGTCTTTATAGGTGAGGTGTTCCAGTCCCCTGCTCATCTTCGTGCCCCTCCTCTTTTGATGATACTAAAACAGAACAATATCAGCTAGGTGGGTACCATCACATAGTACCATTGAAAAGCGAAGTCCAAAATGGACTTTGACTCAACTCAGTTGTTTTATGAATATCTGATTTTATATGAAACACTGAGACGTCTTCATGAAGCAATCATATATAGCACAACCCACAGAAGAGTTCGAGGTGAAGAAAATGGCACTAGGCACATATATTCAATCAAACAAAAGAAGATGGATAATAAATTCAATCTCTCTCTCATTTGTTTATTACCTTAAGGTTAATAGGAGGGTTGATAAGGGAGGCTGTGGAGAGGTTGGGATTGATCTCTTCTCTTTAGTGACAAGTGATAGCATGAGACTAAATGGCCTCAAGTTGTGCCAGGATAGGTTTAGATTGGGTGTTAGGGTGTGGTTAGGCATTGGAATGGTCTCCCCAGGGAGGTGGTGGAGTTACCATATCTGGAGATATTTAGAAAATTGGTAGGTTGATAGCTGGACTTGATGCTCTGAAAGGCCCCTTCCAAGACAGTTCTATGATTCTATGATTTATTAAATCTCAGTTAACTATAACAGGAGTTGAGAGGCCTAATTTGCACACTGATCGTTAAATCTAGCAGTCTTGATATCAGTTTGAATTCTACATGAGACACTTCTAACATAAAGATTTATATGTGTGGTAATTGTCTAAACTTATAAGCAGAGAGGAGAAATACTCACTCCTAATCACCAGCTCCTATCATCCTGAAGCAGACATCTAAAACAGATCAGAAGAATTCTGCCTTTAAAATGTATATTACTTTCTGGTGGATAACAAAATAAAATACGGGTCAGAATGGTTCTTAAGCATTGTAATCAATTGCAAGTATAGATTTTTGGAGGACCTGAAATTCCTTCATGGAGGTTTCAGGTACGTCTCTGAAAGTTGAGATCAACTGCAGTCATGCTGGGAGCTAAAGAAAATATTGTAAAGAGTTAAAAATTACATTAAATATTGATGTCAAAACAATTAAATTCTACCCAGAGAGGCTAGGTCAGATATAGCTATCTGACTTTAAGTGAGCTGAGTCCCATTCTTTCTGTCCTGAATAAACAATTTGCATTTTGTAGGTTGGGTTTTTTGGCGTTTTGGTTTTTTGGTGGGTTTTGTTGTTTGTTGGTGTAATTTCCCTTCTTAAAGAACTACTCAATTTAGATATTTTCTGAGTGAAGTATTTATTCTGGCCAAATAGAGAACTGCTTTAGAGGAATTACATCCGATGTTTTTTCCTTGGCATTTTTTCCATACTTATGGACAAAGCCCCCTAAAATCTATAGGAAAATAAAAAGTTGTTTAAAAATATATTTTGTTTTCTCAATAAAATCTGTAACGACACATCACAATTTCTGGAGCTTTCTATCTTATAAGAAGAAAGAATTTTTAATCTTTTTCATTTCTTTTCCTTTTTTGCAAATATCAGTATTGGCATTAATGTGAAGTATCTGAATCTCAAGATGATAAAAACAGAAGCAGAAAATACCATTCAATCAAAGATATTTCTATAGCACTTCTCAGCAATAAGTGAAAATATGGACTGCAAAAAAATAATAAAAAGCTATATGAACATACATTCTTTGAAATATTAAAATCCTAATATAATCGTGTAAAGATTATGAGCATTAGTTTGCCACAAGATGTCAATGTATCCATGATTAAAGTATAAAATGTACAAGATTTCTGCAGAATCTTAAAAAAAAAATAAAATTCTATGTTTATAGGTTCTGCAAAAGCCCTGCCAAAGGTATGACTAGAATAATAATGTGAAAATCAACCTTCATCAAAGCAATGTGTGTGGGCCTAATGGCTTAGTGCAAAACTGAGTAAGAAAACCTGTGTTAATCTCTGTATCAGTTTGGAAAGATAAAATAGTCTCTAGAACTATAGAGTGAATTCCTTAGAATATCATTCCACTATAGGTGTAACATCCATTGAACTATAGCACCTCCACTAAAGAGTCAGCCTCTAAACATCCACTAAAGTGTCAGGACTTTACTTGGAAAGAAAGAAATACCATGATATCATTGTGAACTGATTTAGCTGACAGCCTGTGCCAACACCTGGATATAAACTCAGGCAGTCACAGAGACTGGAAGAACATTGTCATCCAGCCATCCAACACTTGCAGAAGAAGAGGTCTTGAGTTAGTGCCAAGTCCTGACCAGATGCTGACATGGACGCTGGAGGGAGTGGATGTTGTGTTTCTCCAGGCTTACTTACTGATGCGGTCTCAATTAGCTAAGAATATGTGTGTGTGTGCACATGTATGAGTGTGGGTGTACAACAGTGCATGTGGAAAACTTTTCTGACACATAACATCTCTCACTTTTCCCACTTCATAAATCAACCTTAACAGTGTCATATTGTTTGATGCTCCTTCCCTCACAGTGACAAGGAGTAAACAAAACTGTTTTTGAATGGGTCTTAGTTTTATCTTGTACCAAGAAGAAGATGCAATCTGGAATTTCAGAAAGAAAAAAAAATTACAAAAGAAAAAAAAATTCTTAGAGATAATGCTGTTATTTTGTGCTAACTCAATAAGCAAGAAGAGAGAAAATGAAAAAAAAGTACCTTTATTTTCTGTATCTGAGAGAGAAATGTACTTTTCAAAATATTAGATATCAGACATGAAAAGTACCATATTAGAAAAGGCAAATATAGTTTAAACTAAAAAAGACAGAAGAACACCTCATATACACAAAGATGATCTTATTTGATTATCATATAAGTAAGTTACTTGCAATTGGTAAAACCAGAATAACGGCTATGATAAAACCCAATTTCTTATGGAAGAACATCAGCTTCTTATTTCTTTCTTCTACACTAAGTGTTCCTTCAGTTTTTGTTATGAAATATTTCATTAGCAGAATATGGTGTGGCTTGCTCATTTTTGCAGAAAACAGCTAACTTCTTTTCAGTGACATTAATTTGTAACTCTTTTATATTTGCCACTGATTTAATGAAACTATTTGCCTTCACAAATTCTACTATTTAGCTGTAACTGACCAAGAGATTGAAGAGTTATTTAGGAGGCATGAGAGACAAACAAAGTGATTACATCTGATTCGCAGTTCACTCCTGAAAGTAAACATCTTTACTTTACTGGAACATCTGTATTTTTCATAAGATGTTCATCCTGTTTTTCCTTCAGGCTGACTTTAAGACATGATTTTCAGATTTGTAGTATTAAAGTATTTCAAAATATTACCTTGCTTTTTTAATTATTATAGATTGTCTTGTTTTTCTCTTTGCTTTCTTTGCTTATAAGCTCAATAAAATATTTTGCTGATGTACTCATTTCCTCAGATTTCTGGATCCCAGGTCATGTATGCAAATTAGTACAGCTGCACATTGAGGAAAATGTATTATAAGATTATTAGTATTTACATTTCAAGGGGTAAACTGGGTTTTTAATGAAGTCAGAAATAAATTATTATGCACATGAATATTTCACATTTATTCAAGTTCCCTTTTGTGACAGACTTCAAGAATAGCTCTTCTTTAGAGGGACAGAGTATTAAAATAACTAGCTTATTGATGTTTTTTAATGTCTTTTCTAACATACTTTTATTTGAATATATTTTTGTAAATTTAATTATACCTTGTATTTCCATATGTGGTAGTCCACTTACATTGCATGTGCTCAATATATAATGAACTATAAAGAGGTATCCTAAGCTGAAGAAGTCAAAATTATTTGTATCTGTATCTTTGGAGAATTTTTTGAAACTGATATGAGAAGATATGGAATGATAGTGTATATACATCACAACCAGAATATAATCCTTAGATTTTAGACATTTACAGTGAAAGAAGACAGACTTTTAACTTACAAGGTCCAAAAAACCCAGCATGTCATACAGCATCACATTATCCCATAAACCGTGATAGTGCAAGGATTTTTATATTGAAGATTTTTTTTAAACAGAAATCTATCATCTTTAATGGTTAACTTATTAATTTTATTCTTAAATGTTTTTACGAAAATGTTATGGATTAAAGGTGCCGTCTTAAATATGAAGTTTGTGAAGGAGTTAAAACACTAAAATGTCTTCAGAAGTAGCGTAGTACCATACTTTTCAACATCTATAATTAAACATTCACATGTACAAGGTTGCAGCAGGTCAAAATTGTGGAGGTAGTTTCCTAATTACTGTTCTTCTACATATACAAATACTAATTAACAAAAGATGGCTCTAGGAAGTTACCTTACTGCTTTTCTGATAATCTGGATTGCTAAGTGAATCTTAGTTCAGCCTCTTAAAAAGCACATAGACTGCTAATGATAACCACAGGCAGTGAATCAACCTTCATCTGGAAGTATTAATCTCTCGTGCTTTGCAGCACATTTGACCTATTGTCTTTACTCATAGTTTAATGTTGGTATCATCATTAACTATGTCTACAATAATATTGTAACCTTAATGGTGATGAGAATAAATAGAAAAGTCCATTATCAGAGTTGCATGTGGATTCGGGATCATAACACAATTGCAAAGTTGGTAAACACAGGTGTGGAGGTATTTGAGGGCTTGAATCATCATATTCAATTTTCTTTTCTGGATTTTAGCCATAGCATTTCAGTTAGTCACAGTTAGTTAACAGAAGCAGCGAAATGAAAAAAGCTGGGAGAATAACTCATCTTGTACTGTGACTGTTGCCACTGACTATAAAAAAGAGCCTATACGATTAGTTTATGTGAGGTATTTGACCTCTATACAGCTAAAGGTAAGCAAGATGAATTCCATCTTCACTCTTGACTAGATGTAAGGTGAGCTAAATTGCTGTGAAATAGGCCAATTGTCTTCTTACATCAGCAAGGCAAGAAACCATCTTAGTCACATTTTGTGCAATGTGCTTTAATAAGACCATTTTTCTCACATTCTTCCACCCCTCCCCCTAACAAGCTTGCTACATTCTTAGTATATAAGAAATTATTCCCTCTTTTAATAATTTCAAAATATACAAGACTGCTGGCATAGTTTTATATGCTCGTGTTTTCCTGATGAATGGAAGTCACTGTCTTCTCAGCATTACTGAAAAATACAGACAACTTAGCCTTGATTTAATTATTTCTTTCAGAGAACATTGTAGCTAGAGACAATTATTAAATTTAAAATTTCAGCCTTCTGCTTAAGAAATCATCTATGCATTGAAGAAATTTGTAATTATCATTATTGTTTTTACTTTTTGGAGGATAATGGAATACATTCCAACCACATTTGCAGTCAGTTGCTATCAAAAGTTCTGTATAGTTTGACACTTTCAAAGTTTAGGGGAAGTCAAATTGATTAGAATTTATGTTGGCTTTACCTTAGCCCACCTAAGACAGGCTAGTTATGGCATAGTAGATTTTAAAAAAGCTTTAAAAGGAGGCATATTATCTCAGACAGTGTTTAATGGACTGTATATTTTGTTTGTTGTTATATTAAAGAGAAGTCATATGGACTGGATGAGAGACCCAGGGTATGCTGGAAGGCTGTGTTTCGAGGAGAAGAAAAGACAGAGAAAGGCTGTGGAGTAGGGTGCCAGCATGTCACGATCCAGTACACTCTGACCAGTGGTCAGAGTGCACTCAGAGTACACTCAGACCAGTGGAGTATATGAAACACTCCACATATGGAGTGTTTCATATATAGTACAAGATTTACTTATTTGAAGCTCTTTGAAGTTACATGACATTGTGATTTTGCAGAGAAACATAGCAATGTTGCAAGATACATTTAGCAGCTGAGTGTAGCAATATCCATATATATTCAAAGTACAATACAAACTTGATACTCCCTTCCTATCTGTGAAATATCACTATTGTCAAAGCCCTGGGTGTACCCATTTGCCAGGAAAAAAGGCATGGGTTCAAACCAGCTCAAGCCCATGGCTTCCCTCAAATTTCCTTCTGATGGTTGCTCAGTTCTCATACCCCATATTGGGAGTAAGAAAGTTGAACAACACTCCTCTCCCACACGCTAGTCTGCCTAACACAGAAAGGCTTTTTTACTTTTCTGATTAACTCAGAGAAAACCAGTTACACAGTTGCTTGATTCACTTTGCCAATATAAATAGCTGATTTGCTCAACTGATGTAGCCAACTGGTCTACTAATTTTCTATAGCTGTTTAAGTTCCAAATGCCATCCTCCAGTCTCCTTTATGTTGAGATATTTCAAGTTCAACTTTCTCTGCTCTAGCTGTGGCAGATGTTCCTTATATCCTTCCCCAAGTTTCATGCACACATTGCCCTTGTCCATTTCTTCAGGGCCCTTTTCCACTATTCATTGATTGGTCCCAAAGCATCAAGCAGCCAGGACTGAGCACTCCCAAATAAACCTCAGGGATCACATGGGACCATGCAGAGTTTTCTGAAAAGCTGAAAACAGCTGAACTGCCTGGCAGCAAAAAACTGTTTATAAAGACAGTGGGAGATGTATTTATAAATGCATCCTAATTTCACTCAGTTTTATCCATATACTTTTTTTTTTAATGCAATAGATACATTTTAAAAAAATATTCTAACAGACACCTCCACCAGGTTTAAAGTCCTTTAGTCTTCTCTGAGGAAATGAACATAAAGAAACTATTTATTCTGATCCCATAAAAATTCTGATTTACTATGATCTCTAGAGAAATTTGTGCTTGATAGGATTTTCTGCACTTCACGTGTTTTGTAAGGTTTGGTTAACTATGTGAAATTAGTTGGGAATTTGGATTAGTTTCTTCCTATCCATCTAAAATGGGAAAATTTTGTTAAAAATGTAGATTCAAACTTTTCCTGCCAGCTTTTTTTTAATGAATATATATAGTCATATACATTCATGTATTTGCACACATAAGATAGTGTGTATAATAAATAATATATTCAGCTTCATAGCAGAGTCGAAAAACTCCAGCAAAATTACATAGTACATTATACAACCTGGTATAATGGTTGGTCTTGGCATTCCTGACAAAATTACTATGATGCTTTTTATTTGCTTTTGCAGTTCAGGTATTAGAATTGAAATATGACCTGATTTCTTTATTCAATAGCTTCAGGGACAATCCAATAACATTTTACTGATAAACACTATGAACATCTGGCTCATTGTTTCCTCCTCATTTCGTTATAGATAATTCATTTTAAAAAATCCTTACCTGAGTAAAATCAAGTGAAAATCATTCACAACTTGGTTATATGTAATCCTAATTATATTGAGATGTGAGGCTGCTGGTTATACAGGCCCAGATGTTTTCATAACATCAGCATTTTTTCTATCTATCTGACATCTTTTTGCTGATCCCTCTGTCAGTTTCCAAACACAGATGGTTAAACTGCCTCATTATTTAAGTAGAATTTCAAAATAGAAATATAGGAAGTTTCAGTTAAGATTCTAGTACATTTGCATGGATGAAGTCAATTTATGTTGATAAAACTACTTCCATTTCCTAAACAAAGACTAAAATGTAAAATTAAATTAAATTAAATGTTAATATCTGGACTATAGAGAAAATAAACTTACAAACAGAACAATTATGGCCCTTGGCTGGTGATGATGAACCAAAGAGAAAAGTTTTGTTTCCCTGACAGAACTTTTTCAAGAAAAGTTTTGAACCAATTCTAAGACAACATCATAATTCTAAGGAATTTTTAACAAGATATAACTTAAAACAAAGGGACTATTTATAGCTATGATTTCCCTTACCCTAACAAAACTGTAATTCACAGAATTGTTCAGGCATACCTAAGATATTTTATTTTTTTCATTTGTCGTATAAATGAGTTTTCTTAAGTCTTACTTGTAAAAATAAAAGATAGCTATCAATGCCACAGTGTAATTGTGCTTATCTTTATTATCTTAGTGAGTGGCTAAATATTTTCTCACTTCTATTATTCTGGATTATTTTTATCACTGAAACTTTGAATCTAAAGGCATTCTTAAATAAATTCATTATTTTTACTTTTTATTTAGTTATTTAGTTGATGTAATTTGAGCTATAACATATTTTCTATGTTCTAATTCAGGTTTTAGGCATGAGAAGCAAGATCAAAACAAAACACCTGGGTGTCTGGAAAACCATGAGGTAAAGTTCAGACTCCTGAATGTAAGAGAAGTGACATATGAAACCTTAGAAAGTGCAGATTTTTTTGTTTGCTTGTTTGTTTATTTGCTTTTGTAATGCCAGCAAAATATATTAGCTGACTGAAATTCATTAGTCTCTTTCGTATATCACTAGCTGTAGTCAACCATTATAAGTACTGAAACCATTTGGATTTAATAAATGAGGAAAATACATATATCTTCATTGTTTTTTATCACTGATGAAGCTAGAGACAGAAATTTCACACAAGCCTTAATCTCAAGCTGAGTCTCTTGAAGTGAAAAGTTATCAACATTTTGTACCTTTAATCATATTTGTAGTAGGCTGCTTCTACATTGAGCTACAGGGCATGTGAAAATTGGTCATTGCAATTGTCAAGTGACATAGAAAAGGACAATTTATCACTGCTGATGTGTGGTTTTTTGGAGGAGGAGAAATTTTGAGAGTATTTACTCAAGAAGCTTAAGAGAAAAAAATCATAAATAAGTTATACCACTTCTCACAAAGGTAAATCAACCCATTAAGCAAAGAGAAGATTTTAATACATGCCTACTGCATGCCAGACTGACAATCTCTAAACACACACATGCACATATTTTTTATTCATTATGTTAAAAAGCAAATAATTTTTTG
>VZTU01007104.1:0-29331 GCA_013400835.1 Zapornia atra
TTACACCAAACTGCAACAGCATGACATGGGCTGTTTTCAAGGTGACAGTGTGGGTTTTTGCCTTGCAGTGCCAGACAGCAGGGCTGCAATGCCTCCCCATGCCCCTGATACTCGATCCTGTCCAGTCCGTGTGCCACCAGCACATGGAGCCTGCAATGCAATTCTGCTCTCAAACTGCTCAGGAGCGTTGGCCCACCATTAAGACTCTGTGGTGTGTTTAAATTTTTTATTTTGTATGGAAGGAAAGGTAAGAGTCACCTTTAGCTGACTTGAAAGCAGCAGATGAAAACTGGCTCAGCTTTTTAGAAACTATAATTGTGACATTCTGCATGGAAAGCTCCACTTGCAAAGATGAATGTTTCATTAATTTTTAAGGATGTGAAACTGCACTAGAACATTAACTAGATCATTTGCTATCTAGCCAATGCACTAATACCACACAACATTCATATTATTTTATTCTGTTATAATAGTCATCAAAAAGCTAGCTAAACTTAAAATGGTGAAACATCCAAGTGGGGATTTTATTCTTATGAGTGATTACTTTGAAGAAATTACTAGTTTTCTCACTGAAAAATTACTGTGAAGTCTCCCTCAAAAAACCTTGAATAATGTAAATCTCAATCTAAAATGCTGCCTGAGAGAGATGGGGTAAATTCTATTATTCATAAAGAGTGTGCTATCCCTGGAAATTAATTATCTCTAAACCTAATTTTTGTCTATTGCTACTCAATACCCTATTAGCAGACAAACAGTGCCGATGGCTTTATCTGACCATTGTATTAATACAGACTTGTTCCCTCTCCTTCCTTGAAACAAGCTTCTCAGATAGTACTAGAAATAACAAGAAGAAAGAGTACTGATGTCTTCTTCCTTACTTGAGGTCTTGTGTAGTCATTCATGGTAGTCCAAAGAAGGCATTAAGCTGTCCAACCCATGGGAAATGATTATATAAAGAAAGAAGAAGTGAAAAATGAACAGTTTTTGTAAATTTGGCTGGGAGCTGATTGCCTTCTGAAATTTGCAGGATTTTATGTTGAAAAGTAATCTAAATTTTGTTGGCTTTTTTTTTAATTGTCAAAAAGAAGCATTAGATATTTTTAGTATGTGCCAAGCATATCTGGTTTCACTATCAACAACTCTCCTAAACTTTTCCTCTGTTTTTCAGATTTTCTGTTAATCTGTCTCCTCCCCCGTTTTAAAATAGCTGGTTTGGGTGCAGGTATCCAAACAAAATGTCTAGCTACAACAGCTCCTTGCAAATGTTAAAAGTGATGAGAGGTGATTGCATGAGTCCTTTACCTACCTGCCCTAAGAAAGAGGCTCTTCATGGAGGGACAAATGCATGCTGTGAGAGAACAAAGACCTGTTTTCGGTTTAAAGTACAGAGGGAAAAGCAAAAGCTTTTGGCAGATTAACTCCAAAAGAATCCAAAATGCATATTGCTGTTGATGTATTCAGGAGCAAAGGTCACTGGAAAATCTTAGGACAGGCTTTGTACTTTTCAGTTGGGAAAATTCTCATTTAAAACGAAGCTTGGGTTTTTTTCTCTTTTATCTATCTGCCTATCTATCTATCTAATAATTTATTTTGGTATTCAGCTCTTCTCTGAAGTTCTACAAGGGAAGACTCACACATCATTTCCATAAGGAACACTTAGAGTAGAGGGCAAACTGCACATTTCTAAAACATGTATTTTATGTGGTGAATGCCAGTGCGTAAAGCACTTTGGGCTCATGTTATGTGGTTACCTCCTGGGGTCTGCTGAGACCCAGTCAGATGTTAACTCATTCTATTCACTGCAGAGATCCCAGGAATGATAATGTAAGCATTGAAAAAAACAAAAAACCAAAGCAAAGCAACACAACTCAGAGATGCTGCGGTTCATCTCCAGGTTTGAAGAATCCAAGTGGGACACACTGCATATTATACTCACAGTGGGAAAGTTAGAAATATCTCTGGAGAAAGACTGGAGGAGAATGTGGGTTATACATGCCAAAGTACAGCAGTGCATACATTGTGCTGAAATTTATATTTGAGAATGTTTTGTAAACTGGGAAAGATCACAGAAGTGGCACATCTATTCTGTCATCTGAGGTAACTTATTTTCAAGCAATCTACAGTACCCTCAGCACTGTGTAAAATATTACACAGATACCCTATTTCCTGAATACATTCAATTCTTCTAATTGTGTCATTATATGTTAGCTTTCTTTGCAGTTATTAGCAGGTAGGAAAAAAACCCCACACACCTAATATTTATTAGACCTTCACCTAAAGCTACAGGTTTAATTGTGTTTATATTTTTTGAAATACAGCAGTCCAGCCTGTGTAGATGCAAAGAGTACAACTGCATTGCAGGAAGAAATGGAATACACTTAAAATGGTGTAGTATTACTTCATTCAAATCTACCCATAGTTTCCTGCCTTACTAATACTTTCTCCATTTAAAAAATGTTATCCCTGTGCCAGAACATTCTGGTGGCAATCTGCAACCCTCTCTCACAGAAATAGAAGTCTTCTAAGAAATCTTTGTTGTTGAAACACATTTTCTGGTTGGCTTACGATATTATAAATTTTTCTGACCTCTAGTATGAGTGTTGCAAATTCTCCAAAATAGATTCTGCCACTGAAAAGTTGCTAAGCAACTAATCCCGACTGATCTATTGTAGCTCAAGTAAATGAAACAGACAGATAAAAGAGAGTTTATAAACCTAATGGGTTGTAAAAACCAAACAAACATAAACCCATAAACAAATAGACATATATTTTATCTAAAAATAAATAATTCTGCAGAAATAAGCCCACAAGAAGCATTTGAAGGGACATTAAGGAAAAGCAAAGAGGGTCAATGTTGCCACTTCACAGGTCCAGACTGGCTGTCACCTCAGCCTACTCTTTGGCAACCTTAACGGTGACTTACATGCCCCTTTAGCTGGGTATTTTTCCTTGCATGATACAATATGTGATATTTAGGTTGTCAAAAAGAAGCTGTTGCTCATCGTTCAGCAGAACTGCCATGATTTTTTTATATTTATCTTTTAAATTCAGCTCTGGATTTGGAGAAGAGCTGCCCTGCTCTTCCACACACTGCTTCCCACTGTACCTGCTTTTGCAGTCAGCTCTTCAGAACTGGACAGTTAAAATCAGCAGAAGGAGAAGCTGAAGCCTCTTGTTGAGAGTCAGAGGAGGTGTCACTGGCCTGAGGTGGCCCTCCAGACACACATCATCTTTACAGCCAAACTGGTTTGCCTGTCTGAGGCAACCTATGCATGGCTTTTGTCTGTATGGGTTCAAAACTTTTGAAAAAGACTTTTGTCTTTTACTCCTAGGCCAGGGCCCTGACAGCTTCACCTCCTGCCACAGGTTTGCTCCCCTGATGGCCTGTGCCTGGGATTTGAGGCTTGAGATTCTGTGATTTATAATCACGGTGAGGTTGTCTTTATCTCAGTAATCACTTGGATGCTTTCACCACTATCAAACACTGTGTGTTCTTCCCTTCCATGAGCAGAACCTCAGTGCAAAATTAGTGTCACAATTAGTTGATGCTCTCAAGGAAGAAGAGGCTGATTTTATTGTACAAAACCTTTAAGCATTTTGATTTTAGCCACTCAAGCCCTCACACTCACAATATGTATGTGTTCAGGTGGTCTGGCAAGGTTACTTGTGTGAAGCACAAGGGTGAAGGATGCTGTCTGCATCTTTTGAGTACCCTTTGGCTGGTAACAACAAAGCAGTTTTTGGATGGATCTTCTGTATCTCACAGGAAATATCAGCTGAAATGAGCTAGTCCTTCCCCTCAGTTCAAGATTACTTTTATAAATCCTGGGTCAGGTTGCTGCCCATTGACTCTTCTCCCTTGTTTGAAATATATACATTTGAGACAGATGTGTATAGACTTTTCTTGGTCTAACGGAAGAAAAAAAAGATGTCTAAGTCATATGTCACAGCCTTCTAGCCATTCTGATGGTGTGAGGATTGCAGGGTCTTCTCCAGATGGACTGTCTTGCCTGTGGGGGTCATCAAGAGCACCTGCCTGGCAAAACCAGCATTCATACCATTTCTAATACTACATATCATTACTAATTTCACACTGATTTATGAGCAGAACCACAGCTCTTTGCAAATGCCTGAAATGCCTGTAATTTGAAAACAGAAAATAAATCTTCTCAGTTACACTGGCTGGTTGCATATCTGTATGCTCCAAATGCTACAATGGAGGTCTTTAAAGTCATTACTAGAAGGACAGAAGGAAACTTTAAAGTGAAAATTGTGATTATAAGAAAAGTTAATGGCACATAAAAAAAGAAGCAGCTTCTTTTCACCATTCCCAGTAAGAGGATGGTCCTTCTAAGGCCTGACACAAAGCTAGGACTTTTCCACTGACTTGCTTCAGCCAAACCTCCGTTATATTTTAGTGTAAAAGCTACTTGATCTAAAGCAAAGGCCAATACATAACTCAGAATTAAATAGGCACCTCAAATTGCATTCTTTTCTCATTATTATTCACTTGAGGAACAACTCCTGGTCCAGCCTTGTTAAGCTGTTGACAGAGAAATCAGTCACTCCTCAGAAATAAAGGAATGGAAATGAGTTATTTCTATTTTCTCCTGGTGTTTATGCAAGCTTCCCTTAAGCACTTAACAGAATGAAAGCTTTTCATCTAACACTTTAATTCTGTGCACCTTTTCCCTGGAACTGAGAAAATAAAATAATAGTGGCACTTAATGAAAGGAAAAAAGGAATCACTGGAGAGGAAACACTCCAGGAGCAGGTAACTCTCACAACTTATTGAATGCAGTCAGCATAATGATGAGACCATTTTAATGATTGTCGTTGCATGTGAATGCTATTCATGGAAATTCCAGGTGCTCATCTGGAAAGCAGATTGTCTCATAAAACAGGGAGGAGAAATAGGGATTTGAAAAGCAAGCTCTTCCCCTGGTATTTCTGCAAACAGGTTTTCTCTCAGCATGCCAGATTTTGTCCCACTCTGTCATTTTAAGGAGATCTTGGGAGCTTGACAGACTCAGATTTGTATGAAATTCTTATGCTTTGCAGATGTCCTGCAGTATCTTAAAGGAACTTTTTCGCTTGTGTGGTATTACGCGTACCACATAGGTAACCCTCTGAGCTCTCCTCCATTGCTGACCGCTCTGGAGACTCCAGTTTGCCACCACTTTGTCAAAGGACATGCCACTTTTCATTTTCCTGCTAAAAATCCTCATCACAGCTGGCACCTAAAGATTTGGTCTTGTGTAATATCACTCAAGGACCAGAGAGAGGGAACAATCCCTGCTGAGGAAGTATCTGGGTGAGGCTCTAGAGGGAGCAAAACCAAATGCTGGGGTAGCATGGGGGACTCTTACAGCATTCCTCATGCGATACCAGCCTAACTGCATCACCCTGCTCCTCACCACCAGCTGTGCTTGTGAGGATTATTCTTCCTGTGCAGGAGAGATCAGAGGCTATTTTGAAAGTGATCTCTGGAAACCAAATGAGCTGCAGGTGTATGCTGATGCCCCTTTGCTTTTTTCTACCCTTGTCTAGCTCTCATTTCCTCTCATTTCATGATGTCTGATGCACAGGTGTTAGTTATTTCCTTGGTACCTTTTAGACCCATTTACTGTTAGCTAGTAGGGGGTGCTAGTAGAGGGAGTAAGTGAACACCTTATGTTTTCCACCATCTTCCAGTAGGTTCCCCCTTCTCATAAATCGGTTGCCTTGTAGGTTTGGGTTTCCTGAAGCCTTACACAGCAAAAGACAAACTGGCAAGACTTGTTTGGACATTTAGTGAGGCAAGTGAATTTTTTACAGAGTCCTGATCCTGTGGCAAGCTGGAGATATGACTGACAAGCTTTTGTACTGCCAGTCCAGCACTACTAGTAGCTATGTTTTTTGACTCAGGCCTGCATTGTGTCTCTCATCACTGGGCAGCAAACGTGCCGGACACTCGCCTCTTGCTTGGAAAGATGAATATTAGAAATAACCTAAATACTGGGGAAAAAGCATCCTCTTTCCTTTGTAGCATGCACCGTATGTGGACTGCTACTGTGTGGGGTTTGGTTTTTCTTTGGCCTAGAAAGCTTAATTGATTCTGCAGGAAAAGTGTGTTTTGAATTTTGATTTCTCCTGTCAGGGTAGAACTTCTCTTAGGAAATGTGAACCCTCTTTCAGTGCAAATATTTTGAACAATCCTGTCTTTGCAATAGAGCATACACACCCAAATGTGAATTTTTTTCTCACTGTTGTGTGACAGTGGAGCAACATAAGCCTTCAGTTAAGCCTGCTGCTGCATTTTCAGCATTGTTCCCTGTGTAAACCATTTTTTCCTACTTGCCGTTTCCCTCCCAGGAAATGGAAAAGTTTAGCTTTACACAGAGTGTAACCAGTTGCTTGCCAGTTTTCTAAAATTTTGTTCAAGAACATGACCCTATACATGAGACACAGTGTTTCTGAGAGCATCCTGATGCAGGAAGAAGTCTCCATTTATTCACAAAAGACACACAAGCAGCTCAACTGAGCAGCAGGAACATTTACAGTGTTTTCTTAGCAAATCTCACCTCTTGAGCTGGGGTGAGGTGATTGTGTGTTTCGTCACCCTGGTGTTATTATGAAGTGTTTTGAGATTATCTGTGAGGCACCTGAAGAGCTTCATGAATGTTTCCTGTGAGTAAGGTAGATTTATGTCTAATCAGTGACAAACGGTAGCCTTATTTTGAAGAGTGGCTTTCTGTTGATTTAAAAAATGAACTCACTCCACCCTGGGTGATAAAAGAAAATTATTAGGTGGTTCCAAATACAAACACTTCAGTGGTACTGAGTGTCAGAATTATGCCTCCAATCTCATTTCAGCTGCCACTTTACATCCTCAGAAAACTGCTATTATGTGCACACTTGTTTTCCTCCATAGTGACCCATGCCCATTTGGTGCTTGGTTACGTGACATTTATTTTATCTTCCTTCTTTATCATAGATGCTTTCAGTGCTATTGTGAAGATAGAATAATTAATTTCTTCACAGGCTTTTAAAAAATGTTTGTTGGTGTACTGTGTGAGTGCCTTAAACACAAGACTTAATATGTCTCTGTGAATTGAAAGGAGTATTTATTCCCGTTTCACTGGCAGAAGGATGTTTTTAAGATCAGCTGGAAAAAAATGTCTGTTAGAAAGTTTGGTGATACAAAGTGATTCACCATCACTTTGTGTGATGAATGAAAGCAGAATATGTCAAAGACCAGTTCTCATTGCCTTCAGCTGCAGCTCTGAGGGCTCAGCTTTTCTACATTCCCCCTCGCCCAGTAGCACTTGAAAAAATGTCATACACTTAGCGATCTGTAAAATATTGAAGCATATTGCCTCTTGTTATGCAGGAACACTGAGGTAGATACCAGAGCTGGAATCCAACTCTTCAGGGCAGTGTTTAGCAGTATAAATGAAGAAACCTCCCTGTTAGACCTATGGTCATCCATCTTGTTACACAGTCCTCGTCTATCAGCCAAACCACTCTGCACGCTGAGGACCCAACTAATCACTGCAGCTGACCTTATTCTGACTCTGATTTCTGTACACCTGGTTCTTCAATCTTGTTTCCTTCCCTGTAGCTCTCTACTTCACCTCTTCTTCTCCATTCACAGCCTCTCTCCAAATTACCACCCGAAAAAGCCCCCTCAAATAAAGGTAAAAAAAAAATCAAGTAAAAGTAAAAATAAACCCAACCAACCCGTGATGAAGTTCCTTAAGGAGAGTGGAACTTGTCGTACATGAGCCTGGTAACAGCAAAGCAGCACCCACTTCTAAATGATACCAATTCTGTTTCTGAATCACATTACACATTAGCATTACAGCAAACGTATGAAAGCATGTTGAGTTAAAATAAATTAGTTTATATAGATTTAAAGTTTATCTTTCTTCAGTTGAACATGAGAACTTAGTCTTAGTTTTCCGGGAATGGTTTCATTTCTAAAGACCACCTGTTGAATATTTATTGTGAGGTAATTTATACTTTTATGGGAACAACTCTTTTCTCCAATTGCTTTTATCCTTCTGCTTTGAGAACACTGTTTTCACCATCTAGACATAATGTTGTATGGGATTCTTTTCTTTAAAAACCTCAATAAATGCCACAAATAACTTTTTTGTTGCACAGCATTAATTTTTCAGTCTGCCATTGTACCTGCTGTGCTGTGATGATGCTCTGCAGCACTTTTCTGCCTTGACAAAGCACAAAATGCACCTATTTGATTACATTTCAAAACATGCTTCTATGATGCACCATTGTTAGATATAGGAAACTGGACGACATTTGAGATATCTTGGCTGAGTGGCATTGCCAAATATATATATATATATACACATATAAATATTTATTTGGTAGATTTAGCTGAATTTAAATGTAAGGTGTGTCACTTTTAAGAAATATATTTTTAATTTGACTTCCTCGATTTCACTAAATGCAAGAGTTAATGGCATCAGGCAGGGGTCCAGATAGGATTGTGCATTTTGAGGCATCATGTGCACTATGAACAGGGGAAAAGGTTTCCCTTACTACTGGCTGATCCACCATTGTAAATCATAGAATTGTTCAGATTGGAAGAGACTGTCAAGATCATTGAGTCCACCAGTTAACCCAGCACTGCCGAGTCCATCACTATGCTGAGTCCCCAAGCCCCATGTCTACACAGATTTTAAATCCAGGGATATCTTAACCACTTCCCTGGGCAGACTACCTCAGTGCTTAATAACCCTTTTGGTGAAGAATTTTTTTTCCTAATATCCAATCTAACCCACTTGCCTTGGTTCTTTTTACCTCAGTGCCTGTTTCTGACCTGTGTAGCCACTGAACTAATTGGACCTTTGGTGTGGGCTAGTAAGGCAATTCTTGCATCTTGGGTTTATAGTCTTATACTAAAGTATTTACTATCCATGAAAACAATTCACACTTCTCTCTTCATTTCATCAGGTGCATATAGGGATGTTTAAATACAAAGTAATCTTTCTACTAGTGAGATATCACTAGCTGTTGGCTAAATCTGGCTAAAACCTCCCTCTTTTATGATTCATTCTGCTGCTAACTGCACCATATGGTTATTTATCTCATGGTGAACAGTAGCAGCTAAGAAGTATTTCTTTTTCTTGACAAAAGAGTTAATGCATGTGTCTAATTACATTTCATAATGTATTTCCATGAGACTTCTCCCATGCAGGAAGAAACTACTTGTCATGGCTGATAGATTAGCTGTGTTCTTTGGTTAGTTATTAAAGTTGCTGGTACTTATTCTGCTTCATCTGCACTATTTTCCACATCTAGCTCCTGACAAAAATTTATGTTATTCCTGAATTTCTCATTAAATACAATGTTTGAAAAGAACAGCAGAAGATGTATGTACATCTGGTCAGAAATACTGCCATGAAAAAATATCAAAAATTGTCTGAACAGAGTAGTAATCCTTTAGGAAGTCAATACTAACAGTAATATTAGCAATTTTAATAGTAATAATAATAGTGAAAAGTAGTAATACTAGTGATAATAATAGTAGCAGCCCATATGACAGGTTTTATTTTGCCTAGGGCAGCAGACAGACATACTGGAATCTTGGTTTTAGTTCTTTCCCCTGTTAGGTACTTATGGGACCTGTTAGATCTTCCCTGTTAGATCCCCTATGGGATCTTCAACTAAAGGGCTAAAGACCAAGCTGGTTGTGGCTAACAAGGATCTGCAATTCACCTAGGAGGCAGAGAGTCTCTTTTATTTTTTTTAGGCAAAATTTCCCAATGCATTTATGTGTGGTACAAGGCTGAGACCCTATTTCAAAGCTGGGGTAGGAGCTCAGGTTCCCTTCAGAGACCGAAAAGGTGTCAGGGTGCCTAGGTTACTTCTGCCTGTTGGACTACGTTATCAGTTATTTAGGGTAAAAATAAAATAGAGTAATAATTATTAATTTGTGTGTGTGTGTGTGTGTGTGTGTGTGTCACTTATTTGTTCATGAGATACATATTTTTTCCACAGTACTTACTGGAATGTCCATCTGTAGTTTACAGCTCTCTGTGAGACCGCTGTGATGAGAGCTAAACTCTGTGCTCTCAGAAAGTGCTCCCCGAGAGCATCAGAGCACTGGAAATCAACATGGTAGCAACTAATGTGTTGAGGAGTTGTACAGTTTCTAGTACCTTGGGTGTGGCTTTTTCACAGGGCTCCAGACACTAAGACAGTTGGATATAATGTCATCCTTGCCTTGCTTCAGCATAAGCTAATTAGGAAGCTCATTATTTATTTGGCACAAATTTAACATAACAAATCAATTTAACAGGGCACAAGAGACAAAGTAATTTAAAATGAAAGTCAGAATCAAGATAAAATGGTAAGATGGAAACCTTTAATTTCTAGTAACATGCTAACATCCTACTGTTTTGGTGGGTATGGTGTTTTTTTCTGACACAGTGGAGCCAGCACAAACCCCCTAGGGAAGGGCACAGTTTGCGGATTGACGTCTGTTGTTTTCCAGGTGACACCACCTCCACTCCAGTCCCTCCTGTGCAACACAAGGTAACCACTGCTGTAAGCCAGATGGACAATCTGAAAGAGAGAAGGTCTCTGAAATGTCAAAAAGCTTTATCAAAGAGATAGATACTTTAGCTACTGAAAATATTTTTGTGAATTACCTAATGACAGGGATTCCATGATACCTATTGAAATTAGGCTGGAAACAAATGTGTTGGGTTGATGCAAAGCCCTAGTAATGCAGAAAACATCTCCAGGATGTTTTCATCATCATGTTGTTCCATGTTGTTCATGTTGTTCCACGATCATGAACATTTTGGTTTTAACTTAGAAAGACTGCGATGAGATCTTGGGTTTTATTTTGTATTACTTTACATATCTTTAAAAAAAAAATAAATCAAGACTAGTATAGGGCAAAATGCCCAGCTAGAGTAAATACCTTTGAAGTCAACATAAATATATTAATTTTTGCTGGGGGGAACTGGGCTCCAGCTGCCTTAAGGTTTCACATAGCCTGTGTCTACCATGGAACTTGCTCTTCTCACATGATTTATGAGTTCTTGGAGCAGCATTAGCCTGTGTTTTCCAACCAGAGCGGAAAACGAGGTGTCTCCTTGTCTGCTTATATTATGTAGGACTTCTAAACATATACAGTTGCCAGAGCAATCCTGCTCAATTTTCCAACAACTTTGATTTGTATTAGAGAAGAGACACTGAGACTTGTTAAAATTATGTTGCACTTGAGGGACATGACAAATACTTAGCCTTTACTGAAATCCTACACAATTACAGATGTTTTCCTTGTAGTTGACCATACATCTTAAGATTGTCTGATATTTTTTTCTTCCACTTTGCTGATCAAGTCCCAACACTGATCCCTGGGCCAGACCCAGAGCTGGTGCAAGAGCAGAGCAGAAGATCTACATGCACTTGTACCATGGTCACAGTGACAAACCTCAGTCTGGGGAGAGGTGAAATAGAAAGGAACATCACAAATGCCTGCTGGTCTTGCTGTAATGTGGTGGTGGAGTTTTTGCACTGTCCATCCACAGTTGGAGAAGTATCTATTCCTGAGGATTTTATGTGCTTAAACTAGTGAGGACCTGTGTGGAGAGGTGCTTGCCTCCCTTGCTAGAAAACTGATTTTAGACATGGAGGTTCCTAATTTCTAAACGTGTTCAGAAACCTGCTGTGCCCATTGTCTGTATCTTGTGTGTGTGATGAAAAAAATGAAACTGATACAAATTCTTTGGCCTTCATGATGATTTATATTTCACAAGTGGTAGAAGTATGCTGAGAAATCATATTTTTACTTGACTATAGGAGATGGTTACTTGCAATTCGGTAAGAATATACAAATACAGGTGAGTACACAGTGACTCTCATCTGGGATCTCAAGTATTTGGGTGTTTATGCTGCAGGTCTTGAAGGAGATGTCTTTCTCTATTCATTTGGGAGTGTGAAGATTAAGAAAGGTTTTCACCCAATCAATCACAAGTGGAATAATCTCACCCTGCCCAGTTTTTCCCCACAGTTTGAGCAGTTTCTTGACTGCTTTAGGTTATAGATTTTTCCAGGCTCTCAAGTATGAGGAAGTAGAAAGGCATTGTGTATTTGCAATTTTCCTTTTCCTGAATGAGCAAAGAGAGAAGTGTTTTGTAAGTTGTCTGTATCTGGGTGATGATTTCTAAGGACTGTTTTTACCAGCTTCTCATATTTTTTTGTATTTTGGTATTGCAGGTTGGGAAGAAATTACTTCAAGGTAGGTGGGAGAAAGCATGACAAAATGGAAAAATGCAAATATTTTACCCCATTTCTCTTTCCTGTGAAAATGACAGTGTCTGTGTTTAGTTACAACAGACACACACCTCTCTAGCTGGAGGGTACTTAGACTGATTTATAAAAAGGTACATAAAGAAAAAAAGATGTTTCCAGATACAATAGTGTGCTGTAAATGACAGAGCGATTTCACCTCCATTTCTCCATTAACTTTCATGTTTGTGCATTTAAAGAGAAAAGAGGGTCTGGAGACTGCTGTCATTGTTGCACACAGTTAAAAGGCTTGTAATTTCTTACTCATGACTACTGCTGATGTGTCCAGGAGATGGAAAGATACGAATTGGTATTGGGCAACTGAGGCAGGAGCCTCTTCCGCGGAGGAGGTGGGAAATGATCATGGCTAAAGAAAAGAATAACATAAAAATGTCATTAAAGCCTGTAGATGGAAGTCTTAAACCAGCTGCAGTGAGTTATGAATCACAAGATCTGGACTTGACTTGTGTGTGTGTCTGTAGCACTGCAAGGAAAGGGATGGGACTTGCTTTCCACAACGAATCCCTTGTTATTTTTGCTGTCTGGGTATCACCTCCTGTTGCCAGCTGACACAGTGAACGTTATGAATTATTTTGAGCAAGGGATGGGTCTTACTACATCAAAGTAAACCCAAAACCATGCCACAGAATCAGTGTTGTCACACCTGTCCAAACCTGGAAAAATTTAGAGAGAATCTATATCTATACCTATCCAAAACAATTTCAACCTTGTTCACCATGGCCACATCAGAAAGCATAAACCTTCCTGTGCTCTGTAACACAGGGTGTTTTCAAGCTGGTTTCAACTAAGCATCTTTCCACTGCTCCAAAAGTTGACGTCTGGTGAGTGCTTGGTGACTTTTTATCCCAATGCTGTATCAGCAGGCATTGTTCCCAGTCACTGAAATGCCTACTTTTGAATGGAGAACTGCAAAGCAATTGGAGAAGATGCCTTTTTGGGTCAGAGAAGGGAAGAAGGGGGTAGCAATAACCACAGCCAGGGTACTGCAGGGAAACTGCAGGGTTAGTCTGTGAAATAAGGCTCTCTCTGCATTACTTGTTTGCTAGGACTGCTAGGTTGTGTGGCTCCTCAGCCCAAGGATATCTTTTCCCTGAATCATTTTGAGAGACCCAAGACCTACGTGCTGATATCAAGAGTAGATCCAGGCACACACCCAGCACTTGTGGGCATATGATCAGCTTTCATGTTTGCCAGCAACGTTTTGTGGTGGCATTGCATTGAATCCTAGCTATAATATGTTCTTTCTGACATATATATGTTCTTTCTGACATGTATTTTGGTAGAGTGGCTTCCTAGTCAAGATTTCAGTGCTGCTACTTACATGAATTTGGGCGGAGAGGTCTACGTTATTCCTGCTTGATTCTAAGCAAGAGAAAGAAGTCAAAAGTGGTGTTTCTTCAGGATTCATCAATCAAAAATACACATGCATTTGAATAAGCATATAATCTTTTCACTTATGAAGACCCTTCTCGGTGACTTAAATCAGAAACAACCATCACTGAGCTAGAGAATGTAGGGCTACACAGAAATATAAACCTCCAAAGATAATTTTTATTTTTCTGATGATTGAATTTTGTGACAAAATTGCCAGTATGTTTTCGGGGGGGAAGAGAGGTTTTTCCCTAAAAATCTTTACTGGCAGCTAAGCTCCCAAGCATCAGTACACTTCAGGGGATTCTCGGGGTCCCATTTAAGATATGTATGAGTTTGTCTGAACTGTCAAATCAGCACCTTTAAGCTGTGTAGGAGTTTGTCTGAATTGCCAAATCAGCACCTAGATAAGGATATACAAGAACTGTAGCTGAAATAACAAGAACTGACACATTTCCATATACTCCTTGGGGCAGAGAAACAAACTGATCAAACTGCTAAATATTTCATCTCCCTTCCAGTAAAAATTCCTGGCAAACCACAGCATCAGATTTCTGTGCAGATGTTCATCGGGTAAACAAACACAGAGCTGCACTCCCAATACAGTCTTTAGCAAACTGGCTGGAATAGTAATCCTCTTGCAATATAGGACCATCACTCTTAATTACACAGATGCCTGGATATTTGTTCCTTTTCTAAACGCACTAGGACGCTGCAAAGCTATCCAAGTTAGTATCTATGCTGACAAATGAGGCAGTGGATCCACCATTAAAAAGCTACCAGCAATGACCATGTTTATTGTCAGAAGTGCTTTGAATATCACAGTGTTAATAATATTGAGTTGAGACAACTATCCACGAACAAAATGTCACTGTAATTTTAGGTTCACGGAGTGCTTTAAGTGCTTGAACACACGATCAAAGCCTCCCAGTTTTTGTTCTGCCAAGATTTGTTCTTCCTTTGGCTCCCTAAGGAAGAAAGAAGACTATGCAATGGTCCTGTACGTATTGCAATGCTTGGCAGGTATGAAATGTGTGTATACCAGAGTCGTCTACTGCACGTGGGTATAAAATGAGACACAGGCTTCCTCTCCATAAATAAATTACTAATTTTTGTTCCCTTGAAAGACAATGAATATGTCCAAACCCATCTCTTGTCTCCCAATTACGATGCTTTAATTTTTCTTCACCCTGCCTTAAAATTCTGATAACCCTGACACCGTTTAAGAAACGTTTGACAGTACTGAATATTGTCATGCAATCTCTGAACTCAGCAACGCATGACTGAGTGTTTCACCAGGAACTGCTGCTCCTGGTGGGCAGGCAGGCAGGAAGTCTGGTCCCTCTCTACTCTGCCCTGGTCAGGCCCCACCTGGAGTACTGTGTCCAGTTCAGGGCTCCCTGGTATAAACCAGACAGGGATTTCCTGGAGAGAGTCCAGAGAAGGGCTATGACGATGATTAGGGGCCTGGAATATCTCCTCTACGAGGAAAGGCTGAAAGAACTGGGGCTGTTCAGCCTGGAGAAAAGAATGCTGAGAGGGGATCTGATTAATGTTTATAAGTATCTTAAGTATGGGAGGCAGGGGGAATTGGCCAGCCCCTTTTCAGTGGTCTGTGGGGACAGGACAAGGGGCAATGGCTGTAAGCTGGAGCATAAGAAGTTCCGCACCAACATGCGGAAGAACTTTTTCACAGTGAGAGCGATAGAGCAGTGGAATAGGCTGCCCAGGGAGGTGGTGGAGTCTCCTTCTCTGGAGATATTCAAGTCTCGTCTGGATGCCGACCTGTGTGGTATGGCCTGAGGAGCCTGCTTGGGCAGGGGGTTGGACCCGATGATCTCTCGAGGTCCCTTCCAACCCCTACAATTCTGGGATTCTGTGATTCTTTTTAGCAGGACACTCTGCCAAATTCATGATGTAAATTGAAATGTAACTGTCTTCTCTGTGGTAAGGTTTTAAAAGGTGATATAAAGATATAGGTAATATATAGGTCATGATATAAGGGAATACAACCACTGAAAAGCAAGCTCTCCCATTTAACGATGCTTTAAATGTTTGTCAGTATAATCTTTATCTGCATGGCAAAACCCCAGACCAACATGAAAATCCCCTGAAGGGTTTTCATTTTTATCTGCGCTGTGCAGACAGGAATACAAGCCTTAGCAATGGTAGCAGAGAACGGGCTTCTAGAAAGAAACTTCACTGTTTTTCATTGAAAAATCTTCTAAACTTGAGGTAGCCTCCTCAAAATGTCCCCAACTAATAACCCACATAACATTTCCTCCAAAACAAAATAAAAAAATAATAACCTTTAACTAGGTGAGATTAGTATTACTGAATAGTCAGAAAACTGGATTTTTGTGGTGGATTATCTTCTACACACCCTATGGCTTGTTTACCCATGATGGTGCACAGTACTTTTCTCCATAGCACAGGATGATGATGTGCTTTGTGGCAGAAACCAGAATAAGACATAATTTGCAATAGCCCCAGAGAAAAGGAGTCTGAATTTTCTTCCTTCTTGCCTTTCCCTGCCTTTCTAAAGCAATGTTAATGAGGTGGAAAACAAGCTTTCTTGCAAACTTCTGTTAACTTTCAGACAACCAAATTTCTAGCCCTGATGTTGATGTCATGGGAGCATGAGGGAGTGTAGAACCCTGAGTTCATGAAGCTTAATGGTCAATTACGCAAAAGGCATGGGACACATCTCACAGCTTTGAGGCCTTGATAGGATGTATCTTAAAATTTAGGGCATCAATAACTTATTCTTCTGCTGCCTGAGGTTCTAAGATTTTTATCCTAAATTCCCCTAGAACTTAAATCATTGTTTCTGGGAATACCTTGGTGTGCTGAAATCTCATTATTGTCAGCAGTTCAGGTGGTGTTTCTGTTGGGATACCCTCACAAGCATTCATCTAACCACCTTGACTGATAAAGATTTAAGAACCACCCACCCCAAACCCCAGTCATTATCAGAATGAATAGAAATAGTTCCCAGGAGAAAAGGGTGCAGAAGGAAAAGTGTTAGATGTGGTTTCAGAGGGCTGACACAGTGTAAAGAGTTGAATAGGAAGGTCACTGGGTAGCATGGCAGAGGGTCTCTAGGGTCAAGGACGTGAAGGTGTCTCAGTGGTAGGCTCCAAGGCTGGTGTCCCAATAACTGCAATGGTTTGGTAGCTGTGAATTCTTCCCCTTCCCTTTCCCCTTCCCCTTTCCTCTTCCCCTTCCCCTTCCCCTTCCCTTCCCTCCCCCCAACTACCTACCTACCTACCTACCTACCTATCTCTGTCAATGTGAGTGCTCATATACTTAAGTATCTTGTTAGAAAAAGTGGGGGTTATTTTTGTTAGAAAAAGTGGGGGTTATTTTCTTGTTTCAAAAACCTTGGAAGGAATGGATGGATTATCCAGTTGTGAATGGAGAACACTTCTCAGAAGGAAACAGGAAATGGTGAATTTATGTTTTTTGGGTATTTTAAAACGCATTGATAGAACAAATAGAAGAGTATTCTTTAAGTCTTGTTCCTGGCTCATGTGTCGCTACAAGGTATGACAATATTTTAATTTTTATAAAATTCTCCTGGAGACCAGAGGGCAAGGGGGTGTAAACCAGCCCAGGGTGCTTTTTTTTTTTTCCTTCCATGACACAATCTTTCAGAATACTCTTGTCAGACTTGCAAAAAGACTCCTAATTTGCATGAAAGGCAGTGAATATTATTATGGACGATGTTTAAGAGTAGAGCAAAAGGGAAACAGGCTGGATAAAGGGAAGACAGAAAATGGCAATGTTGAAAAGGTAGGAGAGGCACTGGGTTTTAGGCATTTCACTGTGGAAGACAAGTATCTCTCCCATTCACAGTGCAACGGGTAACAAATTTTAGATGTTCTCGGATTGTTTTAAGGGTTACGAAGTTAAACCTAAGGATGGATGTCCCTTATTACTGGGATTATTGTGGGAGACTGCTAAAATATTTTGTGTTGTTTGTGCTGAACATCAGAAAAATCAGTAGCTGCATTCAGAAAATAACAGATTAAGAAATGATCGTAAAATGGGCCTAGTGATGAGAAAAGCAAAGTCACTCAGCATCCCGGAAAGAAATGTTAGAGAAACAGCATGACAAAGAAAAAGGTGGTGACTAGAAAGGAAAAGGACTTCTTATAAGAAGAAGTGAAGGGGGTCAAATGTATAATTCAGCAGGAATTCAAAGGAACAACAGCAGACACTGAAAGGATCAGGCAGTAGCAAATATGAAGTAAAGAGGAAACTCCTGAATAAGCTGATAATTATGGAAAAATCAAAAATAACTCCTCTAACTGTAGGAAGAAAGGAAGTGTTATATTAGGAGCCTTTGGAAGGATGTTAACTTTTTGGGTGGTATGTGTGAATGAGGAAAGAGACAGGAGTGGGAATTTGGATGCTACCCCAGGGGAAGGCAGTGCAGAAAACAGCCTTTGCCACTCAGTCAAAGAAACATCCCCAGGGGATTTGAAACAAATCACTGCAAATCTCTGGCCTTTAAAAGACAGCACATCTGTGGATTGGTGTTGCACTGTGCAATGAAAGCACCAGCCAGTAGGCTCTGAAAGTGCAGATGGACTTGACCCTCAGCTCTCTGCTCAAAGGACAACAACAGCAACCATCCTTCCAAGTCATGTGGTGCTGTGATGGCAACATCAGCCACTGGTTTCCTCCCGGGGCTCTCATCCTCTGAGGCTGAGCTCAGAAAATGTCCTTTGCTACTGGACAAGATTCAGGCTTGCCTGTCTCCCCTCAGAGCATGCCCTCATGCCCAGGTGTGATGAGAGAGAGAGTTTGATAGCTCTTCCCTCCAGCTTGTTCAAGCTATTCAATCATCTTTGAAATAAACTGTGGTTTACTGAATTAGAAGAAATGTGTATGACTTTCTTTGTGTTGGGGGTGTTCATCTAAGCCAGTCATAGCTGCTTTTACCATCAAGGACTGATTGATGTGCAGTAGGAGCTGTAGTCCACCAGTGGACTACAGGCAGTGAAACCAGTGCTGAATCAGAGTGCACCTGAAAGGACATTATGGAAAAGCCTGTGTTCTGAAAGAACAAGATCCAGGACTAGAATTAGAACTTCTGGCAACTGACACCATCTTCAAACTTAGACAATATTAGCAGCCATTATGTACTTAGTGCTACGAGATGTCTCTGTGAGAGATTCCTGGCAGCCCGAAGCCCTGCAGCAACCCCTGTGCAGTAGCTCTCTGCTTTGCCTCCCATTGCGTGGCAGTCTGGAAGGCTGACAGTGGCTCAGATCAGCTACCTCCTTCACACGTGGTACCTCTGGTACTTCTTGCAGAAGTTAGACTCACTGAGTGGGAGCACTTCAGCTGAAAGGACCCTGCAAAGAAGAGCTGTTATGCTCCAGAAGCAGCCTGTACTTCACACTTGCTGAGTGTTTATACATGTGGGAAACCTTGGGTGGCAGTAGGACTTAATGACACTGCTGATGTTACAATGGCAGAGAAGCCTGATGTAATTTTTTTTGTGTGTAACCCTTTTGCTAGTGTTGTCTGTAAAATCAGGCAGGCTTTCTGCTTGCTATAGATCAATCTACATGTATTTTTTTGCTCTTACTGGCTTGGTTACATCTGTCAGACTAAGATTTCCTAATTTAGGTTTTAACTGAGTTAGTGTAAGTGCAACATTCTATAATTATTTCCATCAAAAATCTTACAGGGTAAATATATATCAGCATTTTCTATTAATTGTCTGATTGTTTAAAAAAAGTTTTTAATGTTGAGATTCTGTGAGGGAAGTTGCATTGACAAGTAGGTTTTGACTGAGGCTGATTCTCAGAAGAGATTTCATTTAGCTAAATATAGGAATTAAAATTTAATAAAACACCCCACAGAATGGAGGCAATAATGCAACTTCCCCTGTAGACTAGTTACTTCTCATGAGAAAGCCTGTGTATCATAACCCAGGCTCTTGAGTTGGGGGAGTGAAGGAGTGCATAAATGAACTAAACTCATCAGTGTCAGCTGCAGCTGTGATTGGCAGTTTTCATGGCAGGAGGCTATTGAGTTCAACTGCAACAAGCCATCTCAGAGCATCACTAAATAATTAGGAGGAAAAACATTTCCTTTGCCTTTTATTTTCCTAAACTCCACAGATTAGAATAGTTCACATTTTTTACAAGCTAATCATGTCTGCGTCAGCTGCCATTGGTTTTAAAGCAGATCCCCTCTTCCCCCCACACCCCCTAAGTTGCTGTGTTTTCTTCCTGGTTAATCTACTGTGATCCCACTGGAATGAATGAGGACCCAGTGAAGGCCAGGCTGGTGTGAAAGTGATGAAGAGGAGGTCAGAAACAAAAGGGTTTGGGTAAGTTGACTTTATTTTCTTTATGATGGTATTGTAGTGCCCAGAAAAATACGTAATACAATAAACTTTTTCATAGACAATGGGTATGATATATACTACCTGGAATCGCCTCAAAAGCTGCAGATTGAAAACAAAATCAGCAAGGTAATATGGTAACTCAGCTCTCTCTCTGCTTTTTCTGTTTCTTGCTCCATCTTTGAGTATTTTACAAAACACCAGAAAGCTTAGAAATCAGCAGAGGGATGGTCTTGACATTTACCATGTTTTAACATCTTCCTCCTAAGACACTACCTACCTTGTGGGTGCTTCAAATTGTATTACTATGGGCAAATTCTGAAACAAAGCAGACTTGGAGAAAATAGCTCTTCTTTATGTGTTTCTATATTACTTTCAGGTTTACTTGTTCCAATTTTACTTCTGACCCAAGTGCTGCTTTGCAGATCCTGATATAGCAGATGAAATTGTCCCACTGCCTGTGGGCTCAGGATTGAGATGACAATGCTGTCTTTGTCACCTCACTTTCATTTCCTTCTTGGCCTTATGAAATTTCTTTCATGATTTATTTCACTGCTTTAAAGCTTTCCTTCATGGGCTTTGTGGGCTTTTATACATGGCTAGAGAGGGGGAAGCTAGGTCCAACTGTGCAAGCCCTAGCAGCAGAAAGTTTAGACTGGATATTAGGAAAAAATTCTTCACCAGAAGGGCTGTCAAGAGAACAGGCTGCCCAGGGAAGTGGTTGAGTCACCATCCCTGAAGGTGTTTAAAAGGTGTGTGGTTGTGGTGCTCAGGGACATGGTTTAAAGATGGACTTGGTAGTGTTAGGCTAACAGCTGGGCTTTATGATTTCAAAGGTGTTTCCAACCAAAAAACTTCTATGATCCTGTGATTCTATTACTGGAAATAGCCATAAAGAAAGAAGTTTGCTAGATATATGGGAATAGTAGATATCTGGAAATGGAGCTCAGCAATGGTAGCTCCAGAATGAATATGAGTTCCTAAGCACTGATAAAAAGAGTAACTGCAAGGACATGGGTACTGAAGTGACATGGGAGCAGCTGTTTTTGTCTGTCAATTCATGTTACGCTGTGCCTTATCACAAGTACTTGCTGTTCAAGCTAGGTCAGAGAGATCACTCTTGCCTCTGAAACACAGCATGTCTCGTTCATTGATGCGTGGCCAACACAGGAGCCAAGCTTGGAACAGCATCTTTGTCTTTGATCACGTGCTTTTAACCTGAGAACTGGGGGATTTTACCAGAGCGGATTGTTTAGAGCAAATTTTTAGGTAACAGGCACTCTTTAGGGTCCCTACTGTGTTAAATACTATATGCACACGTATCAGGAATTGATCACAGGTTCCAATACTGTAATAATCTAAGCATGGGAGACCAGGGGAAAGGCCCTTCATATTAATAATGCAATAAACGTGAACAGAGTTGAAGTATCTTGCGAAGTACTTGCCACTCCAGGGATAAACTCCTCTGCCTCACATTCAGGAAATATCAACACAAAAAACCCTGTGAAAAGGGTGTACTCTCTGTGAAGAAGTGCAGGGAACAGAATTACCGCACTGCTATTATTGCCTGATTTGGAGGACCAGGAGGAGGACTCCTGAAAAAGTAATTATGGATCCATAAAAATAATACAGCATTATATCCCCAACAGTATTAGTTGGGGAAAACCCCTCAAAACTTAGACCTGTCACCTATCAGTATAGAGCTAGCTTTAGAATTGGTGAGACTGGCAGATTTGCAATGACCTGCTCCGTGATCCATTCAGATTAACATTCCTCAGCTAATAACTGGGGGTTTATTTGCATTAATAATGTCTAGAAATGTTATTTCCCAGTTAGTATGTGATTTTTGTTGTTGTTGTTGTTGTTTGGTTTGGGTTTTTTTTTTTTGTTGTTTAANGTTTTTTTTTTTTGTTGTTTAAGTTATTTTTCATACCATGTTGGGTCTGGCTGAGCTGGAGCTAATTGCCCCCACAGCAGCCCCCACAGTGCCACGCTATCGGTAGCCAGCAAGGTACTGATAACACCCCCGTGTTTTGGCTGCAGTTGAGCAGCGCTGGCGCAGCAAGGCCAGTCTCTCCAGTCTCTCCAACATTTCCTCCTGCAGCCTGGGACTTCACACCTGAACAGGCAAGCAACCCTGGCAAGCTGATGCACCAGCAGATAGAAGGGTGCCTTGCCTACCCCAGTGAAAACCAATGGCTTTTAAGCGCTGCACTGGGGCCTGTCCTGTCCTTAACGAGCCACAGATTTCAGTACTCTCAGAGGACTGGGGTTGAGGCAGGGATCCAAACTGCATCTGAGGAATCCATGCTGAAGACAGAGAGATCCAAACAACAACTACAGTGGTTGCCCTAGTAGTGAAAAAGGAACAGTGGACAAGGATGTCAATGGGTCCATATCACCAATTAGTAAGAGAGAAAGAAGAAGTAGAAACGTTTGGTCGAGAAGCTAGTCCTTTGATAAAGAAATCGGAAGAAGGAGTGAAAGAATTCAGGCAGGAAATGGTCCCTGACCTCATCACAACTTTGAGACACGTGGAAAGATTGCAGTTGCAATGAAATGAGCAGATTCCTGCCTGGCTGCTCTGATATTGGGATGATGAGGTCAACAGTCAGCAGTTGGAAAGTAAGAAAGCCCAACAGCTGTGATCCCTTGCTGGAAACTGGAGAATTAAGAGAGGAATTGGAAAAGAGGCAGAAATTTGTAGTATCTGAGACAGCTCCTCTCAAGCGTGAGGGCAAAATATCCATCCATGGAGGATCTTGTGAACTCCTTAGGAAAGGGGGCCACTGCAGATGAAAGCATCCAGTACATGAGAGAATTAGTGGTTCTGGAAGTGATCTGAAGTGATCTAGACAACAACAAGGTCTCCAAAGTTGCAAAGGATATCCTGTGCACACAGGCCATGTGGAATAAGGTGGTTCAAAGTGATTTAAATATTCCAACAGCTTGGCAGAAGGTGGATTATGGGTCTTCATAGCTCCAAGAAATTGAAGAAAATCTCTGTACCACCTCGTCCCCATATGCCAGGACCTCAGGTGTTAGGGGCAGCCCAAGAAATCTCTGCTGCCCCAGTCAGAGGGAAGGGAGCCACAGGCTCATGCTGTGTGGCACACAATGGTTCTTCCTGCGTGATCAGTGGGAGGACATGAGGAAGTGGGATGATGAACTCACTGTGGTGCTCGAAGCCAGTGTACAGAAACTCAGAGAGAAGACAACTATTATTGAGTTATCCAAGAAGGATGGCAGTGTATTTGCTGGAGAGACACAAGAAGGCAATCAACAGTCTCTCAAACACAGAAAAACTGAAATCCCCTCTCTGATCCTGGTGAGGTGTCGCCTGTTCTGGCGCTGCAAGGGTCACACATGAGTAGTCTAACCAGGAACAGGAATGGAAGATCCCTGCATATGGCTATGAGGAATAAAGGGTTGACCAAGTATAATGGATTGTATGCATTTGATGGCCTGGCACATCAGACCCGGGAAAGTATAAGGCTTTGAGAGAGAACACAGGGGTGTAGAACCCATCTGGATCTCTGGAGTGATGGAGGATGACAAGAATTGTCTATTGGAGGCTGGGGTGAGCTTGACAGGGGACAAGTGGGAAAAGCACCCCACTGTGACTGTTCAGAGGCCTCTTGGGGGTGACTACAGCAGTGGAATAAGACCAACTAGCAGTGTAGGGGTGAACCTATCTGGGCTACTGCATTGTGACAGGACATCAGCGTCCGTGGCTCTAAAGGTAGATGCTCATGTGCCCAAAAGTTGCACCACTGAAAAATATCAAAGAAATGAACATGCATGCAAGACTGCCAAAACTGAAGTAGCTGAGGTGGACCTAGACCAGGAGCATAAGCGTGAGCTATCTGTAGCTCGATGTCCCCATGAAACCCTGGGACATCTAGAGAGAGATCATGTACATACACTGAAGATGGCAAAGGCATGGATATAAGAAATTCTTAGTGTCCATACTGGCAAATAATGAGACCTTGAGTGACAGAAGAACATAATGACACTGGAGTACTACAGGAAATGAAATGCTGAGTTCAAAACATTAACTCAGGATTGCAGTGATTTATTGATATATTAATGGGACATAATTAACCAGCAACTCAGTGAACTATACGTTCAGGATCAGTATCAGAAATGCAACAGATAAACTAGAATAAAAACCACTTCTAAAACATTAGGGAACACCTCCAAACTTGTAGACTCTTTAATAGTAAATGCCAAGAATTTCTAATCCCGCCATGCACACACATGCATGCGTGCACACGCAGCTGCAGGCAAACCCCCTTCCTGCACAAGCCCTGAGCGTCACAGACCTCTTCTCCCAAGTCTGGATATATGTAAGATTGGTCTACAACTTCAGTGTAGGCCTCCAGGAATGCTTTTTGAAGAGAATCCAGGTACACAGGATTAAAATAACAATTAAAGTGCCCCCACTCTCATTTTATGCAATACTGAGCATGTGAGACTCTGTTTTGAAAAACTAGAGACTCCAGTTTTTAAAAACTGGGCTGTAACAACTTCTCTTCTACTTGTGGATGATCCCTCCTTATGTTTATGCACTTATTGTGTGGTGGGGGGCAGATTAGATTAGATCCTGGAAGCTCTGTAGTTTGGTATCAATTATCAGGCAAGTGAGCTTGGGAGGTTTTTGACTACATTTTTTGTCTCCGTTCTTTGCACAGATGTGTCTCCCACTGCAAAGTCTGGGGTGAGATTACCTAATTTCAATGCTTTCTTCAGGTTTTGCAAGCCATGAGCCTCTGTTTTGTGCTTTTATTGAAATTTGCAAGAATGAAAAATAGAAACAAAGGCAAACAAACAAACAAACAAAAAATTGGTCTTCTCAGTTTTCCCCATTGCTTTTTCATTTCAGGAGTGGAATTGCTTCATCAAGGATTTACTGAAGCGTAATCATCCTAATTTCTCCTCATTATTTAGGAAAGCAGAACAGCAGTGTGATTGGAGTAAGGAATGAGACTATAACCTACCCAGGTCAACAACAAGTGGGTCCTCTTCAATCTCTTTGTCTTCATTGTGCTCTTTCCACAGTGTCCAGTCCTCTACATATTTTGCTTTTCCACCAGCTTTGATTAGCTGCCAAGAAAATCCTCAGTGTTGTCTCGGCTGTCAGGCTAGCAACTTTAAGTGGGTGCTTGAGGCCGTCTTCTAACATACTATGCAAGTAACTTAAGTGGCTTTATCCTATCTCTTATGCACCCTTCTACACTGTTGATGTGAACTGAATCTTGATTTGTGGAGCACACCTCTAGCCCTTGCCACCTGATTCAGTCGTGAGGAAATGTTTCTTGGTTTAGCGTAAAATTTTGTTGTACAATATCTAAGGCTAATCTGCTCAGTGAATTCACACACTGAATCCTCTTTTGTGAAAGGATAAAAGGAACTTAAGAAAATAAACCTGGGAAACAAAATGGTAGAAGAGTAATTTTTTTTTTCTAAATACATTTTTAAAAAACCTATGCACAATTTATGTAAGTGATAGTATATTTTAATTTTAAAACTGAATTAATATTATGTAAGTACAGTTTGCTGTATGTAAGTAGAGTTAAATATGAAAACCAGTATCACAGAATCACAGAAGGGTTGGGGTTGGAAGGAAGTGGAAAAGTTTCTCCTTATATTCACATGGAACTTCCTGTACTCCAGCTTGCACCTGTTGCCCCTTGTCCTGTCACTGGCCATCACTGAGAAGAGCCTGGTTCCGTCCTCCTGACTCTTGCCCTTTACGTATTTATAAACATTAAAAAGATCAGCCCTCAGTCTCCTCTTCTCCAAGCTAAAGAGGCCCAGCTCCCTCAGCCTCTCCTCGTAAGGAAAGTGTTCCACTCCCTTAACCATCTTGGTGGCCCTGTGCTAGACTCTTTCAAGGAGTTCTATGTCCTTCTTGAACTGAGAGGCCCAGAACTGGATACAGTATTCCACATACGGTCTCACCAGGGCAGAGTAGAGGGGGTGAAGCATCTCTCTTGCCCTAGTAACCACAGCCCTTCTGATACCCCCCACGATGCCATTGGTCTTCTTAGCAATGAAGGCATATTGCTGGCTCATGGTTGTCCTGCTGTCCCCCAGGACCCCCAGGTCCCTCTCATCTATGCTGCCCTCCACCAGGCCAGTCCTCAACCTACACTGGTACCTGGGGTTGTTCTTTCCCAGATGCCAGACCCTACACTTGCTCTTGTTAAATCTCATTAAACTTCTCCCTGCCCAGCTCTTCAACCTGTCCAAGTCTTGCTGCACATCTGTTTTTGCCCTGTCTGGGAATCACTGTTCTGTTTTGCAAGGTGACATCACTAACAAATTATGTCCAAACAATAACACATTAATTTGGAATTGTGAATTCAGGCAGATGGTCCCAGCATAAGACAAACGAATGTGAATAGTTCTGCCACTTGTGGTGTGAGCTTCATTCATCATTTGGTACTGACATCAGTGAGTAGTATGCTGAGCACACCTCCATCAGGTTTCATCTGCTGAGAAAATCTGGGATGTCTTTTGATATGTAATGTAAAGTTGCACCAATGCTTTCAACTGAAAAATTTCAGACGGTTAGAAGGATAAATTATCATGGCTTGACAGAACCAAAAGGTAATCAAACGAATCAGTGTACTGCAAGTACCAGTAACATTAAATTATGACTAAGCAAAATCTGCTTAAGGTCAGTGTTTATCCCACTTTTGTCATTTTGTGAGTAAAAGAAGCTGTTTCCATCAAAGACTGTAGATAGATGAAACCAGTAGAACTCAGTTCTATGGTTTGTCTGTCACGTGGCTTATAAGCAGACCTAGCAATGCCTAGCTAAATTTCAGGTCAAAATAATCTTGAAAACTATTCAATTTTAATGTTTCCCCAGGTGACATGAGGTATACTTCATAACTTCAGCAAAAAACGCCAAAAGACTGCAAAGGCACGAAGCACTTTTATACATCACAGCTGAACCTGAGAGTCTAACAAAACTCATTGAAATAGGAAAATTTTGACATGTCTACATTTATCCAGTTTGCTGAGGTCTAGGGACCACTGCTTAATTTTGGAAGCAGAAGATCAAATTTTGAGGGGATTATTAAATTCAAATTTCTTGGACTCAATACTACTTTTTACAGAAATTATGACAATATTTTAAACACAAAGACATGATGTACGTGAGGTACCACTTTGCATTGGCAGTAGATGAAATGCACCAGCATGTGCCTTTGGTGGTGTGAGAAGTTCTGTCATGGCATGCTGCCAGACCATGGTCTGAGAATAGTAGAGAAAAAGGAGTTAAACTGATCTTCTTTGCCACACTCTTCTGTTAATGACAACCAACTCTCTCTGCTGCACATTTAGTCTCTCAGCTGTGCACACCACTCTCTGCTTAGCTCGCAGTAAGAATTTGTGGCCTTGTTTGCATTAAAGATCCATTCCTTAATATCTTCTGGAGGAGGTAATGAATGAATAAAAGTTGTTGTAAATAAAGCTGGTCAATTTATTGTGTTGCTGTTGAAATATTTTTCCAGGTCCACCAGTAAATGCTGCAGCTTCAGAGGTTTCTGCTGCAGCTCCTGGGCAAATATATGTCCCTTAATTAATATTTGCATGCTCTATCTTGGGTAACCTGTGAGGACTGAGCACTAGGAGGAAAACAAAGTCATGTCTGATCAGGCTTAATGGCTAGTACATAGCAGTTATTTAATACAAAACATTATTCTGCTTTGTTATGTGAAATCGCCATTAATTTATACATATTCATTATAATCTGTGAATAACAGCACAGCCTAGCTGGCCTCTAATAGAGTATGTCTTCAGACCACAGACAGATCTAAGTTAAGAGGTTTTGGTATGTGGCTGCAGATACATTGTTCTGAACTCAGAGAGTGAAGGTGTTGACGCTGGTCAGTACAATGCCATTGCAGGGGATTCAGTACTGCATAGCTAATGGTCTTCAGAATCCGTCTCTGGAGGCCCGCGTGCCAAGGCTGCAGGACTTCAGGGTAGCTGTGGGTCAGAGCCGGAGAGATGAAGGTGGGAGTGATCTCAGATACACTGGTTGGGTCTGTCTCAGCTTCCCCCATCATGACATGGAGTTGGAGATATCTCTTTCCTCTCCAGTGGGAGATTTAACTTCACTTACATAATAAAGCTAAACTTGCAAGGTGTTGGGTTGGAAGCACTGGTGGTTTCATTTCTTCCTTCACTGGGGGCCAGATAGATAGCATAGCTGAGCCTGGTGCTGAGCTCAGGCTACTGCTGCAAGAGCTGTGCTCTGATGAACCAGCCTGTCAAGGTGCAGGAGGCTGGTACAGGGCAGTGAAGGCAAAGTACTGTTGCTCAGATGGCTTGGGGAAAAGTCGCAGGACTTGGAAGCACTAACAGAGCCCAAACACACACAAGAAGAGAGTTGAATGATTCCCTATTTTAGCAATGTGATTTCTGTTTGCATCTCTGAAATGTCCCTGCTGGTCTCCATGATTTAACACATTTTTCATCATATATTGTCCTTGTGCTTTCTCAATTTGCTTCTCATTAAAGACTCTAACCTGAAAGGTAAAAATAATCTTAGATTTATAGGTAGTTGAGCATCGTCTTTAAAATGCTTTCATTACTCAAAGTGACCTGAATTTATAGCTTGCTCAAACCCTAGTGCCACTTTTCCTGAGATTTTCTGCTTTTTAAGACCTTCATCTTGTACCTAATTTGGAGAGACCATCTTTATGACAGGAGAATATTAGCTGTTCCTTCCTGTGGAGTAGCATAGTGGGAGGTGTTGTGACTGGCCCTGTACTCCCAGAGGGATCTGGAAGGGGTCTGTGGGAGCTGTGGGCAGCGTAAACACAGTGGTGGTAATTCAGAAAGATTTAGTATCAAACTCTTGAAGTCAAATTTGCCTCTTGCTTGCAGGGTACCAAGGCTTTCCTACAGCAGTTATGGCTAATGATAACGCTTGTGAAACTCCTTCTCATGATACAGTTAGAAGAGCGAAGTGCTACTCTGCAGAAAATGACTCTTCTCCCATCTGCCTTCAAAATCCAGGGGTGACTGGGGAAGGCAATGCAGTGTTCTTAGAGTGAATTAAGGCTCCCAAAAAAGTATACAGGAAACATACATAAGAGTGTGAGAACAAGGATGTCTGGCTCTGCATTGGCACAGAATCACAAGGTTGGAAAAGTCCTTTAAGATCATCAAGTCCAACCATTCCACACCGTATGAAACTAACAGGAAAAATGTGAAGATGTAAGTAGCTGCCCTTCATC
>VZTU01007105.1:0-12568 GCA_013400835.1 Zapornia atra
TTGCCAGCCTGGGGACTCTGTGAGAGGATGCACCTGAGAAGGTATTACAGGACTGCTTCCCAGAAACTCCCTGTGTCAACCCCCTGACTGACAGGAACCCTCAGCCCATCAACATGTTTTATTTGGAGGTTTCTTTCCCACTTGCCTCCCTTGCTCTATGCACTCACACACCTTTCTAGCCAGTGTCCATGCAAGGTACAGGCACATAAAGATCTTCTCCCCTCTGTTCCCAGGGCACTTGAGATGCACAGAGAGGGTTCTTTTAATGCTGCTTTCCATTTTGTGGCTTGGCAAGGGGTTTTCCAGGAGAGCCCCAGAACAGGAGCACACACTGGGACAGCCCCAGGACACATGGATAACCCACACAGAAACTGAGCTTTCCCACTCCCCAGCTTGTGATTACACATGGGCACCTGATGAGTGACTGAGATGTCCTGAACCCCTGGGAAAATCCAAGCACCAAGCTTGTGGGAACAAGCAGGTCTGCAGCTGGAACAAGCCAAGGTGTCACAACAGCCAGCTGTGCTGGAGATGGAACACAAACTCCTATGGATAACAGCACAGTGTGGGGTTTGCTTCTGGGGGACAGTGAAAATTCAAACTGGTTCTGTTGCTCCAGAATTCAGACTGGAAGAAGGTTTGAGGATGGAAGAATGGGAAGGTATTACCCAATATACAAGTCACATTAGCTTACCCAGTCTATGGCTATTCTACACCACTGGCATTTAAAGTAATAATCCATAAATGCTGTGAAAAACACATTTATGCATACTATGAAAGTATGAACAGCATGAAAAATAACTGGCTCTCATCAGCAAGAGACTGTGTATCCCAGCTCTGAGCTGAAGCCTTTGGGTTTTTATTAACTGCATCACTGGGAGGCACCAGTAGAACTGTTTGGAGTAAATAAAACTGCCCAGAGTCATTTGCCATTTTGCACACAGACCTTGGAAAGAAAAATGCATGAAATGAAGCTACCAGTCCTGGTTTACAGGAAGGAAAGGCTGAGCTCAAACCCAGCTTTAAGAGGCTGAGTTTCCCTGAGCACAGCCCCTCAGGGAAGGCTTTTCATTCTGGGGTGTGTGCAGGGGGAAAAAAAGAACTAACTGTTAAAAACTTGAAGTCTGGTAAGAATGGGATTGTCCCCAAGTCCCATCTTATCAGGTGAGGAGGTTGATTTAAATGATGAAAGAAAGAGTGTGGAACCTGCCATGTAAGAGACCTGAGGGCAGCTGGGGTCTTGTCCTCCAGACCAAGATGTACTTAAGAGTTAGGTGCAGGAAGTAAACCCTGGATGGAGACCACAGGGTGAGGCACAGAGCATTACAAAACCCCTGGGTCCCACTCCATTTTTCATGTATCCACCTGGTTAAGCTCATGCTGATAGAGGCCAGAAGGATCCTTAGGTAAAAAGAGCCTGTGAGGTACTGGAGATATGCCCTAACAATGGCCAGCAGAACCTCAGCCCCTCTCTTTTCTCTTACCTCACCAAACCTCATTCCTAACACACCACATCACCACTGGTCAGGCTTGAAGGGGCTCCTGCCAAGGACCTAATGACTATGCAGCCACCCTGAAGACATCAGGAGAGCATTCCTTCCACATATCCACCCAAAAGGTCTCAGGAGAGACATCAGGAGCCATCCACACATCAGGAGAGACATCAGGAGCCATCCACACATCAGGAGAGACATGGGGTGCCATTCACACATCAGGAGAGACATGGGGTGCCACTCACACATCAGGAGAGACACGGGGTGCCACTCACACATCAGGAGAGACATGGGGTGCCATTCACACATCAGGAGAGACACGGGGTGCCACTCACACATGGGACATTCAGTCACCCACCCTGAAGCCTTCCCACAGCCAGGTGGAAGCTTGTGGCTATGCCAAGGATGACTACAAGAAAGGGAGCATCCTGCCATGGAAAAATGGAGGAAGGGGAGCAAGGGAGAACAAACACATGGAGGGACAACCAAGGAAGACAGGAAGACATCAAGGAATGTCCCCCCCTCCATCAGACCCAGAGACACTGAAGAATACTCTGCCATCGGATGGAACTCCTGAGCCTCGTGGACGTAGATATAGCACCCCCCATCTCTCTCTGTCTTCCTCTTTTCCTCTCTCTCCCTCTCTCTCTCTCTTTTCCAGCCTTTCCTCTTTCTTCCCCCCTTTCCCTGCACCTTTGCTGTGGGGCCAATAAAGCAGCTTGACCCTCAACTGCGTTTCGAGTCTGAACCGTGTTCTCTGAGAACTGATCAGGACAGAACCCCTGGCAACTGGGTGTCACTCAGGGGCTAAGCCCAGCCAACCCCAGCCACCCAGCTGGAACAGGGGGGTTTAATCTCTGCCAAATTAAGTCTTGTCCAGGTTGTGGATGCTCACACAGCCTCAGCTTTAAGGCAGCAATGGTGGGATCCTCCACCTAAACACTTACCCACAGGACAGCCAGCTGCTGTAAGATCAAACAGGAAGATGCCTTTGACCTCACACAACTGTGTGTGATGTATGTGACTGTGTGTGCTCTGAGCACCATGCCAAACTAGAAACTGAAATCATCCATGAGACAGAAATCTGTGTGGTTACAAGAGTGTTCCTCCTGGGGACTGGTGCTTGGCAGTGCTGAGGCAGGAGGACGTGGTGAAGCTATGTCAGGGCACCCAGCCCCGTGCTCCCAAGGAGCCAGAGCAGGGCTGCAGTCCCTCCTGACACCTGCTCAAGGGACCTGCAGGGATCCCCAGGCTCCCCTGGCATTTCTTAGACTAAATGGGTCAAAAGGTTTCCTACTTGGTTGCCAACTAACAGGAGAACTGAGCTGCAAATAACCCCCCTGGGGGTTTTTGGGAGAGGTGGAGCCTTAACCAGGGCTCTCCCATTCCCATGCACTCTGTAAGCACTCCTGCTGCTAAGTCTCAGCCTCTGGTATGTGCATGTGCAAACATGCCTACACTTACATAGGCAAGTAGGTACACTTACCTCACCTACACCTACCTACTCGTGCCTTACCACAGGGACACCTCCCTCTTTCCAGAGCAGCTTTCCAGCTCCCAAGAGGAGCACTGCAGGCTTTCTCACCTGGGGAAATGATGTAGAAGAAGTCCTTAAACTCATCCATCCAGACCTCAGCCAGTCTCCTGTTGTTCTTGTTGATGACGTGGCCGGTGCCCCCAGGGAAGGTGTAGGGTGTTGCCTTCCTGAACACGTGCCCCACGTGTGAGCAGGTGACAATCTCCAGGGAGCCACCACACTGCCAGATCTGAAAGCCAAGCACAGGGGAGAGGCTGGCTGAAACAAATACACAGCACGGGGAGCTTCCAGCAGGAGGAGGGCTCTGGCAGACAGGTGAGCAGCTGCCTCCTGCTTTGCTGCCCCAGGTCACAGCTGGACAGGAGATTTCAAGCAGAAGTTTAAGGGAAGGAGCAGGGGCACAGCTCTTGGTAGGAGTGGGAGTGCACAGACTCAGTGACAGCTCCTGTGGAAGGTTCACCTGGCTCTGTGTCCTTAGGGCATGAACAGACACAAACCAGCACCTTGGCAAGGCGTGATGCCACAGCAGGCTAAGGGTGGGCTGGAGCTGCCAGCTGGGCTTCTGAATTTGCTGGGATTTCAAAATATTTAGAGGAGAGGGAGAAGAGTTCTGACTTTTATATACATCTGATCCAGAACTGTATATTTTTTTCCAAGTCAGCACAGTGTTCATGGCCACCCTGAGGAAAGGCAGAGCAGATCTGGGTTCCACCCCCCCAGACAGTGATGTGCAGTGGCAAGCACAGCTGCTTGCAGCATCACAGGGCCACAGGGGTGAAGCACAGATGTAAAACACAGATGTGAAACAAGGTTCTCTGGTTCACATGCTGGCGAGTACCTCAAGCAACTGAAAAAAGACCCCAAACTACAGACAAAGAAAAGAATTTGAGGACCTTCTCCTAGATCTATTCCTCAGTAAGCTCAGTGCCTTCACTATGACTGCACAAGACTGGATAATCCTGGACTTTAATCCCTGTGATTAAAAGAAGTAACATCCTGTCAGCTCTCTTGTCTTGCTGTGACACACATCAGCTGGCACTGTTCTGCTACCCCCCATCTTTCCAGGCTCTGGAAAGAACCAGAGAAGCAGCTACAGAAGGCTGAAGGTCTACATGTGCTAGATCAGAGACATAACACAGGCAGGGGGGTGGACAAGAGGGACAGCTGGAGATCTCCACTGGATGCTGACAGGGTTATGGATACTGCCAGACAGCACCCAGCCCTGGGATTCACTCCTCACTAAGCTGCACTGGCAGCTCAGGCACTCACAAAGGTACCACACCAAGTACCCAGTTCCTTATTTAGGCTCAGCCCAGCCTCTGCTTTAGTCTCCTCCCAAGCAGTACAGCACCTCCTGGTACTAACACACAGGGCTCCCTGAGCACTGGCTGTCCAAACAGGAACACTGCTAACAGCCCTGTCATTAGACACAGGCCTGAGTTACCATGGTAACTTAATGCAGATTTGATTTAATGAGGGCTAAATCCTTCCCTGTAATTCCATCAGCATGCTGAGCAATGTGCTCTGGGGGGATGAGCCACAACATCACAACAGCCTTGTGCTGAACCTCCTGTGCTCTGCAGCTCGCTGACAGCCAGTCAGTGCAGGTGAAGCTTCCAGCTGAGGGATGCCAAGGAGCCAGGAGCATCAACTGCAGCCAGGCTTCTCATGTGCCTGCAAAGCAACCCAGGAGGACTCACTGGACAGGAAAGCGACCTGTGTGTCCAGTTTTAACTTGGGGTGTGCTCTATCTGCCACAGGACCAGCACTCTGCCCTCCCAGGGCTGCTCCTGCTCTCCCCTTCCAACTACTCTCCCCAGCAGGAGATTCCTCCCACACCACCAGTTTTCCAAGCCTGTGTTCCTCTATGTTTTCTGAAGCACATTTTTGGCTGTCCTCAGCAAAGGCTGTCATCTATCACAGCCACAGCAGGACCTGCAGAGGAACCTGCCCTCTGTCCAGAAGAAAAGGGCTTTTACCTTTTCAGCACCATTCCCAGAGCCACCAGGCTGGAAAAGCCCTTGAAGCTCATCCAATCATCCATCAGCCCTTTAAGAGTCCAACCGTCCCTGTCCTGTGCTGACCCAGATCCCTGAGCACCTCATCTCCCCTCTGTTAAACACCCCCAGGGCTGGGGACTCAGCCCCCTCCCTGGGCAGCCTGTGCCACAGCCCCACAACTCTGCCAGGGAAGAACTTTGCCCTCCCAGCTGAGCTGACCCTGCCCTGGGGCAGCTTGAGCCCATTGCCCCTTGTCCCATCTCCTGTCCCCTGGCTGAAGAGACCCTCGCCCACCTCTCTGCACCCTCCTGGCAGGGCAGGGGAGGTGGGGAGAAGGTCTCCCCTCAGCCTCCTCTTCTCCAGGCTGAACACCCCCAGCTCCCTCAGCTGCTCCTCAGAGGATTTGCCCTCCAGCCCCTTCCCCAGCCTGCTTGCCCTTCTCTGGACTCGCTCCAGGCCCTCCATGTCCTTCTGATGGTGAGGAGCCCAGAACTGGACCCAGCACTCCAGGTGCAGCCTCACCAGTGCCCAGCACAGGGGCAATTCAAAAAGCACACCCACATTCCCCAGTTTTCCCTGGTAAAACAACCACTTTCCAAAGTCTGTCTGGTGGGGAAGGAGGGTGGGATCCCATGCAGATGGGGTCCCCACTATAATACCTCTCATCACTCTTCACTGCAGCTCTGGGGAAGGGCAGGACAGTCCCTGGGACTTCACTACCTGTAGTCAACACCTCACCTCAGGTAACACAACACATGCCAGCAGCTTTTGCTGCTGCTGCCATGGAATGGTACTGCAGCCTTTTGCATTTTAAGATGCACTGCAGTTTTTAAGCCTGACAGATTTCCAGGGAAACAACTGGCTACTTCCAATGACCTGTGCCTCTCCTTCAGCACACTAGGACGTTCCAATGCACAGGACAAGGGGCCATGGGCTCAAGCTGGAGCACAGGGAGTTCCCCACCAATGTGGGGAAGAACTTCTTCCCAGTGAGGGTGAGGGAGCCCTGGGGCAGGCTGCCCAGGGGGTGTGGAGTCTCCTTCTCTGGAGAGATTCCAGCCCCGTCTGGACACCGCCCTGTGTGCCCTGTCCTAGGGACCCTGCTTTGGCAGGGGGTTGGACCCCATGGGCTCTGGAGGGCCCTTCCCACCCCGATGATTCTCTGATTCCATGAATTTCCACTTCACTACCATCCTTCTGGTCATCTTGGTGCTCCCTCTCCAGAACACAAACCACAGTGGAGCCATGGCCTCAGCCCCACTGCAGCCAGACCCTGAGCTGGCCACAGCGTGCCCTGGGCTGGTGGCCCCGTATCCCTCTGGCCAGCAGCAGGTCGCTTCACCCCTCCCACACGGCCCCACAGCAGCAACGGCCCTGACAGCAGCTGAATGGGCTGAGGGGCTGCGACAGGCACACCCTGAACGTGAGGGGCTGGCAGGGGCTGCCCAGAGAGGGGGGGGGTGCCCCGTCCCTGGGGGTGTTCCAGGCCAGGTTGGCTGGGGCCCTGGGCAACCTTGTGTAGCTCCAGGCCTGGAGGTTGGTGGCCCTGCCTGTGGCAGGGGGTTGGAGCTCTGTGACCCTTGGGGTCCCTTCCAGCCCAGCCCAGGCTGGGATTCTGTGATTCTGGTATGAGATTGATGTGTCACATTAAAAGACCCCAAACCACACAAGCACAAACCCCACTCTGATTTTAGCACTGAACTGTTCACAGTCCGTGGTGTTTAAGGTTGAAGGTGTCTTCCTTTCCCCCACCCCTGAAGCTTATCCCTTCTCCTTCCACCCAAATGAGGTCCCCAAAATCAGATACTCTCCCACCTGCAGCACTTCAGTCCTGCAAGTCCCTGCCTGCATCTTCCAACCCAGCACACCCCACAGATCTGCTTCCCACCTCCAAGGAAATGGCAGTTAGTAAAAATACTCCAACCCAACTCCAGCATCACAGAGTTCACTGAGTTGCAGGGGCTGGAAGGGCCCCCCAGAGCCCATGGGGTCCCACCCCCTGCCAAAGCAGGGTCCCCAGGACAGGGCACACAGGGCGGCGTCAGCAGCAACAAACCACTTCACATTCCCTCTGCCAGGGTTCAAGGTGCATCAGCTCTTCTGGCCTTAAATCTCCAGTGAGCTGGGGGTGTTCCTCACACCCTCTGACACTCCAGGGACAGCCAGCAGGAGCTGCAGTGGGTTCAGCCTGCGAGAGGCACGTCTGGAATACTCTGGAAGGCTCTGCTCCACGGGGCACTTCTGATGGGAAAAACAAGCCCACCAACGGGCTCCAGGTGAAAACAAGCTCCTATATAGAGGTCTACCTACATCCAGGGAGTCTTCCTAGGGGTCTACACACCTAAAAAATGTTGAAATCCACTGAATGAAGACATGACTGCTGAGGAGAGGTAACTGTGCCCTCGTGTCTGACACGGTCAAACGGCCTGAAAACGCTCCCAGTTCTCAGCTGTCTTTAGAAATACCTGCTCCACAAAAACCTCCTAAGAAGTTTCTGTCACTGGAATACAGTCACCCAGTCCTGGCTGAAGGGAAAAGATGAGGAGAGGGGAAGGAAAGAAGGATGCCCCCACGACTGGCTAAGGGTACCACACAGGGATCCCGGGGCTCATTCTGCGTACGTACTTAGAATGCAGAAACTGGGATACACCAGAGGGGTTCAAACAACACCCTTCCTGACAGCTACTTACCAAAGACTCTATTTCCCAATTTTCCTTTCTGTCTGAAGGACAATTACCAGAATTACCATTCTATGATTCTATGGTTCAGAGGAGGGCCACGAGGATGCTCAGAGGGCTGGAGCAGCTGCCCTACAGAGAGAGGCTGAGGGAGCTGGGCTGGGTCAGCCTGGAGAAGAGAAGGCTGTGGGGGGACCTCACTGCAGCCTGCCAGTCCCTGAAGGGAGCAGAGACACAGGAGGGGAATCAGCTTGTTAAAGGGCAGAGACTGGCAGGACAAGGGGGATGGAGTGAAGCTGGAGGAGGGAAGGGGGAGAGGAGAGATTGGNAGCTCCAGGCCTGGAGGTTGGTGGCCCTGCCTGTGGCAGGGGGTTGGAGCTCTGTGATCCATGGGGTCCCTTCCAACCCAGACCAGTCTATGATTCCATGATTCTATGCCTTTCCCTCAAAGAGCTTTTATTCCTGCCCTGGGGGGAATAAAGCTCCGAGCCCCAGCAGGAACGCAGCCCCTCTTCTGCAGGAGGGAGTCTCACACAGAATGAAGACCCCAGCCAGGACTTGCAAGTTTCCAAGTTTCAAAAAAAACTTCAGTTAAAAGATAACTGGATTTATTATTGGTGGGTTTTTATTTTTAAGCTCTTTGAACTCTGATCTTGCTTTTGCTGGGCAGCATCTCCCAGCAGTGAGTGGGAGTGGTGTCACTAACACAGACAGAGCATTCTGGAAGGGTAAACATTTCCCAACAGCAATAAACAGCTTTCATGCAGTCAAAAACAAAAGGACCAAACACCAGGCACCCCCACACACCTTGAGAAGTGACATGTTAACCCCAGGCCTTGCTAAAGCAGCAGCAGCACCCTGTCCCCAGCACAGGGACCCTCCCAGCACGACTGAGTTTGTCCACAGAAAAGGAAGGAAAATGGGAATTACCCTAAAAGACATTTCAAGATTCTCTCCACCCCAGATATCCATTCCTGCATCGTAAGTTCCTATCTCTTCAAAGTAGTTTCTGTCAATAGAAAATAGGCCACCAGCCATAGTAGGGGTCCTAGTTGAAAACAAACAGAAAGAAAAAGAAAGAAAAGAAAGAAAAAAAAAAGAGGGAAAAGAAAAGAAAAAATACCTTTTGAAAGATACTGTGGAATTCATGATGTGACACCACAGAACATTGCACTGCCTCAGACATTTCTGGCTACCAAACATACTCTATGCACAGCGACTCCAGCACGAGCTACCAGCAGCAGGATGGGAGAGCAGGGGCTGCGCTGCCCCTCGGGCAGAGCTCCCCCCAGAAGCTGAGAGCACTGCCCAAGCCAGAGCCAGACCCTGGGGCTGTGTCCTGCCTGCCAAATCCCACAGATCCCATCGGGAGCACTGTGATGGGAAAGTGGATGGAATTTTGGCTGCCTGCACCCAGCACGGGCGGGTTTAAATCCAATCTGAGATGCTTAGTGAAGGGAGTTTAATGCCTCAGCTTTGCCTTAGAGGGAGGCTAAATGTGCATAAAATTACCAGGCATAATCTCCCTTAACAGGATTATAAACCCTTACAACAGGCAAATCCAGTCAGAGTGCAACTTCTCTTTGTGTAGAGATGTCCCACTGCCCTGTAAATCTCTGCTCTGGGGGAGGGGGGGGGGCCCAGCATTTCAAGCCCACACAAAGACTGCTCACCCCCATCACAGCTCCACGTTAGTGCACCCTGTGCACCCCCTGACAGGGGGTATGGGCCCTGGGTGAGGACCTCTGGGCACCTTGCCATAGCTGGGGATCAAGCCTTGCTGGGAAGCAGCACTCCTGATTCTGTCCTCAGCTTCACAATCAGCCTCAGAGCCAGTGAGACTGGGTTTTGCTAAGACATAACCCAGCTCAAGGCAGGCAAGTAACTGCTGGCAAACACACCAGCAGCCTGAGGAGGATTCACTCCTGAAACTCAACTCCTTCACCCCAGGAATGGCTTGTGGGGGCTGCTGGGAGCACCCCAGCCCAGCCCCTGCTCCGGGCAAGCGCAGCAGGTCCAGCACCAGCCCTCCTCCTGGCTTCCCCAGGGCTGCATCCTCATCAAGCAGCTTGTGTGGGTGCTACACACACCTGTAACCAGCCACTGAGTCCCCGTTTGCAGGTGTGATTGCCAGGGTTGCACTACAGGTCAGCAGGAGTGTTGGGTGTGCACAGAGTGCTCAGGGACCTCGGGGAGGGTGCTGTGCTGCACAGAGCCTCTCCTGGGGACACAGGATGCAGCCCTGGCAGTGAGAGGTCCTCACCTACTCTCCAAATCCACCTACTCTCTACAAATCCAGGTCGTATTCCTGCTGTGCAACCCCCTCCCCTCCTGCCAGAGCCGACTGCCACGGCTCCCAGGGAAGGCAAGGGCAGAGCTCAGCGATGACATCGTTCCGCACCCCGAGTTTACCAACACCTCATCTCTGCTCTTGAGAGAGCTCAGCTAATTAACTCTCCATCATTTGGACAGTAACCCTCCCTCCCCTTACTGCCCTCAGCTTTGCTGGCTGTCTGCCACAAAGGGTGCTGCTGGTGCCCAGGTCCACTCTGTGAGCAGATGGGGATGGCCAGGTGCTCCAACCCTCCACCCAGCCAGCATCATCCCAGTTCAACACCACCTAATGTGGGGAGCACAGAACAGGGCTGCCTGAACCAAACTGGGTTTGTGCCAGAGGATTACCAGTACAAAACCATTATATTTACAAGGAAAGTCCATGACTGATTGCTGAGAGCTCCCTAAGTGTGTGCAAACTACCTACAGAGGTACCAGAACCCGTGCCCGTGCTCCCTTTCCTCACCTGCCTGACAACCAGCCAACACCTCAATGGGCTCAGTGAGTCCCCAACACCTCAACGGGCTCCATCCATCAACACCTCCAGCGCTGCAGGAACAAACCTCCACACCCACTAACCTTTCTGAAGGGGGGTCCTGGTGCTTTCAGACCCGTAACATCATCCCCCCTCCTCTGCCTGCCACAGAAACCCTCATCCTCCACCTCCTCTCCTCTCTCTTCCTCCTCTATCTTCTCTCCCTGGAGGAAGGCATTCTTAGCTTGAGTGGTATGAGATTTCCCACAATTTTTTGCTCAAATTCAGTCTGAAGCAATTTTTAAACAGTGCCACTGAGCTGTGCACACAGGTCTGGGCTCTTCTGACACACATCAGCCACTGTGAACAGCAGCATTTCCCCAACAACTCACTGCCTGAAATCAGAGGTGCTGAGTTCCACACTGCAAAACCACAGACTCACAGAATCACAGGGGTGGGAAGGGCCCCCCAGAGCCCATGGGGTCCAACCCCCTGCCAAAGCAGGGTCCCCAGGACAGGGCACACAGGGCGGTGTCCAGACGGGGCTGGAATCTCTCCAGAGAAGGAGACTCCACACCCCCTGGGCAGCCTGTCCCAGGGCTCCCTCACCCTCACTGGGAAGAAGTTCTTCTGCATACTGGTGTAGTAACTACACACCAGTATGTGCCATGGATTCTCAAACTGGAAGGCAGCAGGTGGGGTGAATCCCTGCTCTGTGCACTCAGTGTTACCCAGGGATGTGCTGAGTGCTCCGTAAATGAGCTGCAACAGTCCAGTCAGGAAGGTCCCCATGGTGCCTGTGTGCCTGTCAGCTCTATCTGCCTACTCACAGCTACAGCAGTGTGATATCATTAGCTCATCAGCCAAACCCACTCCCCATTTCCCTGGGGGGGTCACGGCTGCCCCTCACTTCCACCATCGCCAGCAGCCAGCAGCATCCCCGTTCCTGCACCTTGCGCTTCCCAGCCGAGGAGCAGCCCAGGATCAGAGCATCCCACTGATAACCCCCAGACCCAGCCCGGTGCTGGGGAGGGGCTGGCACAGACCCACTCCCCAGGAGACCCCAGAGTGGCCAGGGATGCTCAGGACAGGTCCCCCAGGCCAGAAGGTTATGAAGCCACAGAACGTCACCTCACCCTGCATCCTCTGACCTCCCCATCCTGTTCATCCCCTTCAAGCACCCAACACTCAGCATGGCACTCTCACTCATGAAGACCACCACTATCTGTGCAGCTTGGAATAAGGCTTCAAGCACATCATCTAGGTTGCATTAACTGTCATCAACTCCAAGTTTAATCAGCCACTACAAGAAGATGAAGACAATCTGCTCCTAATATTTGCTCTTGTGTTTTTCCCCTCAAAAACTAATTTATACTTCAGCAAAGACCTTCTGGAACAACACATACCTTTCCTAGTGTTTATACTGCCAGCCTGAAGTGTATTCAGCCAAAAGTAAAAAGAAGGGTGGGTATGGAAATACCCACAGAGAAGAGCTATGTGGAGACTGCTAACACCCAGCACAGAGATGCTTCACGGTTCTAATGCCACAGGTGTAAGAAGATCACAGAGGCACCAGGCTGGCAAAGCCCTTGAAGCTCCTGGAGTCCAACCATCCCTGTCCTGTGCTGAGCCAGAGCCCTGAGCACCTCATCTCCCCTCTGTTAAACACCCCCAGGGCTGGGGACTGATGTTTGTGAACGGATCTGAGCACCCAGTTTGCTATTGCTGCAGGCAAGCTCACAGGAGAGAGGGCTTCAGGAAAGCCACAGGATGCTCTGCGAAGGACGAGTACTGCTCAAGGGTTTTTCAGTGGGGCAAGAGGGAAGAAAGGTTTAGCAAGACCACTGGCCTCAGCTGGCCAGACCTGAGGAGAACCTGCACTGCCCAGAGCTCTCTGATTCCCAGTCCCCAGATCTGCTTGTGGTGGTTTTGGCCCTGGCTAGAGGCCAAATCCCCCCCAAGCCGCTCGCTCACTCCCCCCTTCTGCTGAAAAGGGGAGAAAATAGATATTAGGAGGCTTAGGGCTTGAGATAAGGACAGAGGGATCACTCT
>VZTU01007106.1:0-14071 GCA_013400835.1 Zapornia atra
TGTTTCAGGTTAGACAAACTACTTTTGAGCTGGCAAAGACTGAGCCAGAGGAAACATACTCTTGCTGTCCACCTCCCTTAGTATACTGTGGTGGAAGAAGCTGAAGGTGTCATTCTTCTTGAAGTCTTTCCCTTCTTCAGAGCAAAGTTCTTACAAAGAGGGCAAATCTCTCAGTGAAATGCCTTTATTCACACTTAGGTTTCACTCCAGCTGCTGGTACAACAGCAGACAGATTCATGTCATCAAAACACATTTTGAACTTGTTTTATCTTCTTCATGTTTATAAAACTTTATAATGGTCTCTATGGTCAAACAAGTGATCATATTACCTGGTTGCTGACTTCTCAACTGTCTATCAACAATTCAGGAAAGCACAGGGTGCATTTCAAAGGTGTTATGCAGTGATTTGGTAGGACTAACTAATGTACTAACTAGACTGTAACTTTTTTTTCCAGCCTTTTGGCAAAAGCATCCTTTAACAATTCAGACATCATTTCCCTAACAGATTATTAGATTGTAGCTATCTTCCACTTGACATAGTGTATTTAAAATAATAATCCATGAAAAATGCTTAGATTCAGAACTGTCAGATTGGAAACCTTGAGCTGACATTATCATAATTGGTATGCATTATCTAGAAAATATCCATTTCATGCATCAGAAACCTGACGCTGTTGTTTCTAGACAGCTGGGATAACATTGCAGGATCCTTACACAACGTATACAAATCTCTGACAATGTTGGGTCACAGATGTTATGTTCTCCTGAGTATAGTTATATGTACAAAATCATACTGTGTTCTTTGTTCTACTTTTTCTCCTGTTACGAAACTTTTAATTATACTGAAAAATATTTATTTTAGGAATTATCTCTGTGGAATTTACATATATATCAGAATTCTTCCTTTTCTCTATTATTTCCAGATTTGCCTTTAGTTCAGCTTTACTCTATCTAAGTTTTTTAATGTATACTCCTGTCCCTCTACAGTGCATTTTATCCCCGTGAAACCTGGTTTCAGGCATATTTTCACTCTCCATCCATTTTCTACAAAAACAACCACCTTTGCTTTCCTCAGGATTGGTTTTTTTTTTTGTAGCTGTGTCTCAAGATCAGATACTGCTTTAGTTTGTGCTCCAAAATGGGAAGCAAGCTGTCTTTCATGCTCCTTATGCTAGTCTAGTCTTTGCTGAATTTTCAATATTCCTCAGTTTTGCTTTGACCCTGTGCGATTTGTGACTTGGCAATCTAGTCCACTGAGCACTGGACTTTCTCTCTAACATGTTGAGACTGATCTGTCTCTCCATGATTTTGGATTAAAACCTCTAGGTGTTTCACTGTAGCATTCCAGAGCTTTTCTGTAGACCAGCAGTCAGTGGAGTGTGTTCATCTGCCACACAAATTACAAAATCAGGGAAGCCATGAAACTAAAGCAACATGAAAATCAAAGAAAATACTACTTCACTGTCACTTGACAGAGTCAATTACCATAAGGTACTGATAACTTTTGGCTCAACACTTCTGTCATCATCAATGTCCATAGGAAAAAAAAAAGAATAAAAAATTCCCAAAGCACATAATGTTAAGTCTGACCTTTCAAAATACCACTCTTAGAAAGCTGATGGCAATTACAGCCTTAACATTCCAGCCATAACTGTGCACATGCCTATACATTAAACAGAAATCAGATGCACCATCAAAGCTCAGGTACAAATATCAAATTCCCTGTGGATTTTTAAAACTTTTTTTTGGCATTCAAGAATTTTTTTCTTTTTATCTGAAATCATCTGAGTCTGTGATGCCTTAAAATGTTTAATATATTTGGCATGACACATTATTCTGTGTCACTCTCTGTTACACAGGCTGCTTCTTTGGCTTGTGTTACACAGCATCACAGGGGGAGAGATATCAAGAGGAAATATGGGAAAGAAAATATATGTTTGAAGTTCACCAGGGTATCAAGGATGTGAAGTAAGGACAGGTGCATTGGATGCGTGAAAGACTGCAAAGTAAGGTCCTTGCGCTGTACAGAAAAAGGGGAGATTTGAGACATCTGAGGCTCAGCCTGAGACCATGCAAGACCAGAATGTCTAAAATAATCATTCTCTACAGTAAGGCCCAAATTTTTCAGGGTTGCTAATGCAGACTAGTGAAATTTGTTGGGAGCCAAACTCTCCCTGCAAATGCAGACACACTTTATCTAGAGGCTTAAACACACACTGAGTGGCTTTGAAACGTCTCTTTTTCTTTTTTGTTTTTTTAAATCAAAATTATACAAGATCAAGGCAAGTAGACCAGGCAGCAGAGGTGCGTTGTAATGAGGTATAAATCAGGTGTCCGATGCATCTGGATAGGCTGTGATACCTCTTCCATGAAATCACTGGCAACAGTGTGGTAGAGTGGAAGAAGGAAACAGGAATTCATCTGCAGGTTTTGTTCTGTGATTTGCTCCAGCAACACTGAGACAATATGGCCTGCATTTGCATGGTGCACAACTAACACAGCATTTCAGAAAGTCTGACATTAGATCAGGAAAATCTGATGGTACTCATCGAATTTCCCAGAGCCTTTATGTTTCCAAGAGCTCCCAGAAGCAGTTATCGGCCCAAGGAGAGACTGGAACAAGGAGATTAGAGAGAACATTGGGGTAAGTGCTACTGTATCAAACAGCAGCATAAGCCATATCCATTGCCAGGTTGGGTTTTTTTTTTTTAATTTATGAAGAAATCAGCCAGATATTTACTGCATAGGTGCTTCTAGTCCCACACTTTGCGTATGGATATTAAGAAGAACTCTATATACACTATATATAGTATTTATAATATATACAAGTACACACTACAACTGAGTGGGTTAAGCTTAAGACTGTATCTGTTTGAAATGAAAGGGAGCATTCTTAAAAGGGTCTGAATGGAGTTTGCTTTATCTTTCTGGTCTTTGCATAGGTTTGTAAATTTTTCCACCTTGTCTTCATCCAACTATGTCTCTGCTGATTCTTTTTCCTCATTTTACCATATATAACTAAATCTCTTTGTTTACCACCTGTAGTACATTTCATGACTTAATTGAAAGCCTTCAGGAATGATGGTGTTCTAGAAAAAGAGTTGCTGCATAGTGCAAACCCATCAGTTTTGGCTATGGAACATTTAGATTTCTCTAAATGACATCCTTTTTTCCCAGCTAAATTTTTTGTCATGTGTAAGCACATGTCTGGGTTTGCTGGCATCTCATCAACCTGTCAGATCAGGAGAGCTTTGTGTGACTCCAGACATGCAGAAGTGCCAGTCAAATGTTAATTGCAGTATATTCAATAAATCTGACCTCTTGGGATTTCCTGTGAAGATCGTGCTTGCACACAGCGAATCAGACACTTCACAAGGCATTGAACTCAGAAGTATAAAGCACAAGTACACATTTCTAGCCAGGAAACAATGGAAGCAAATGTGACTGCTCTACCACTGCACCACACTCTAGCACCACCATCAGTCTGCAGTGTAAATGCAGCAATTCTGTTATCTTACACCTGCCTCAAAGAAGGAAAAGGATTTTTGCACAGGAGTTAGCAAGGGAGTTAAAAGGCTCATCTAAAGAGCTTTAAACTAGATTTGAAGGGGGAAAGGGGTAAAGGCATGCTTGCTACAGATAAGCCTGGGGCATCATGCCAATCTTTGTGGGATGGTGTGCTAGTGAGGTCCTCCAGTCTGCCACCTCATGGAAGGTAGGAGGTGGAGAGCTATGTGACAACAAAGACACAAGGGACAGTGATGTGTTAGAAATCATGAAAGGTCACATAGGAATTAAGGCTTCTCCCCTCAAAAAGGTTAGAGGATCCAACTGAAACGCATCTACACCAATGTGCCAGCATGGGCAACTAACAGGAATACCTGGAAGCCATTGTACAGCCAGAAAACTATGACATAGTTGCCATCATGGAAACCTGGTGGGATGACTTGCATACTGAAGTGCTGCAATGGATGGCTATGAACTCTCCAGAAGAGATAAGCAAGAAAGGAGAGGCAGTGAGGTGACCCTGTATGTGAAGGAATATTTTGATTGTTTAATTGTTAATGATGGTGATGACAGGGTTGAGTGTTTATGGGTAAGAATCAGGGTAAGGCCAGTAAGGCAGATATCGTGATGGGAGTCTACAACAACCACCCAACCAAGATGAACTGGCAGACAAAGTATTCTCTAATAAACTGGGAGAAGTCTCAAGATCACAAGCCCTTGGAGAAGTTAGGAGGGGAGCAAAAGAGCTGCCACGTTGGACTTCTGGGGGACAGACTTTGGCCTGTTTAGGAGACTGGTTGGGAAAGTGCCTTGAGAGGCAGTCCTGCAGGGAAAAGGAGTCCAGGAAGGCTGGGCATTCTTCAAGAAGGAAATCTTAGAGGTGCTGGAGCAGGCTGTGTCCGTATGCCCTAAGGCAGGCTGGGAGGGAATAAAACTGTCCTGGCTGAACAGAGAGCTTAAGTGCAGGAATGCATTTGTAGGTGACAGGAACACTGTTCAGAGTGAGCTGTTGCCAACCATACATCTAAAAAAAACCCTAAATCCCTTAAGAGGCCTTAGATTGTATACTCATTTTGCCCTAAAAGTGTGCATTTTCTCTGCCTGAATAACACATACTCAGCACATACTCTTTAGTTATCTTTTCTTAGTGGCATATCACACTAGGATAAAACTTTGGAAATATAAAGGTTTATATAATTTTATGAATGGTAGTTCAGCTTTAAGGTTAATCATTGTTATTGTTACTACTATTATTAATAATAATATTTTATCATGCTAACTCTTAAATCAGGGATAGAATTATTTGAAATCTGGATAGATGATTTGGAATTAGGCACGCAAAATTCTCAGGCAAAATAAAACAATTAAAGGCAAAAGAAATGTGCCATTTTAGAATGATACAGTTAAAGTCAGAACCAGTTTCAGGCATCTTTGTCAAAAATAAAAAATATAATTTGGCAAGGGAGTGGCCAGGGAGTGTGGGTCTACGGTCACCAAAATGTATAGCCAAAAAGAACTACTTGACACTGTAGGTGCAAACACTGTTTACAAAACTGTCTCCATCTGCTAAATGACAAGAACTCTGAATCAATATGGATTAGAATATAAATTGTTTTAAATGCCCATATAAATAAAATTTTTCCACATACTTGTAACTACACTCCTTGCCTTCTAAAGTGTTTTTTTTAACAACTTAATATCTCATGGTTCCCAGGTGGGATGTTTTGAGATGGATTTTGAATTAATACATTTAATTATAGAATGGGGAGATGTGCAAAAGACATTGTCTAGATTACATCTGCAGCCCAAGAATAGGTTGTGCTTTAGCTCTGCTTAGATTGTCACGTGACAATTGAATACTACTCAGTGTCTTGAAAAACCTAAAAACATAGTAGGCATCATACATATGGCTTGAGATTTAACCCCTGAAATCATTGGCTAACTCCCCCAGAAGATCCCCAACTAACCCAATTCAACTCTTCAATTAATTTAAATATAAGCTCTGCATTCCAAATACACCCACTTATCCCAAGGTGATTGTACTGAAAATTTGAAGGAACTTAAACCCCAGATTATTAAAATCCAGGCAAAATTTATTATAATAATTCCAGAATAATCCTAAATATCTTTCCTCAAAATTCACAGAAATATCCTCATTCATTTTCAGCATGATTGGAGCAATTTTCAGTCTAGAGTTATCTTTCCAATAGAAATTAAATACAGTGATTCAATATAATTACAATAGGATTTAATGACCAAGAAAGTAGTATATAACTATACTGTGGAAGAATAATTTACTATTTGTTCAAAATACACACCAATCTATCTATCTGCCAACTGCCTTAACTTAGAGTATATATAAATTTTTGTTTAAAAAAAGAAATACCTAAGGGCTTGCTTCTGACAGGTGCTGAGTGGTTGACAGAAGCTTAGAAGCTGTCAGGATCCTACTCAAAATACCTGATTTTCACAGACTGCAGAATAACTGTGAAAGAACATTTCTAACCTCAAGTAAATACCGGTTTACCAACCTCACTTCCTGATCTGAATTGAAACGGAACTTTGTTTATATGTAAGAGACTGCCTTTCTTTTTTCCCTGTTTTTATAGACAGAATTCAGTTTAAGGTTCAGTAACATCTTTGTTTATTTGCTTTTATGTCCAGTTTTTACTAATCACTGAATCTCTGGGAACTAAAAAATTCTCATTAAATGCTTATTAATTTGTATCTTGGCCCAAAGTCAGGATTTGACTGAGATGCAGTGGGAATGTTTTTGTTCATATCAAACCAGTTCAGAGAACTCTGGTTAACCAGGTAGGAATGTATCTCCAAACTTCTGCCAGCCCTTTGTAGTCTGAACTATAATCCAATGCTGAAACTGGGAACTTCAATTCTTGTAATAGCACTGGCTAAAGCAGTACCAAAATGCTAGTGAATACTGGCAAAAAAAGGTCTTCAGACATGAAAACCAAATTATTACTCTTTACATATATGAAATGAAAAAATTTTGTTTCCAGGGTTCATTTTTTGTACTTCAGGCTCCTTTGGACTGCAACCTTACTATGACTAAATGATAGAATCATAGAATCACAGAATAGTTTGGGTTGGAAGGGACTTTAACAATCACCTGGTCAAACCCTCTGCAATGAGCAGGGACATCTTCAAGAAGATCATGTTATTCAGAACCCCGTCCAGCCTGACCTTGAATGTTTTCAGGGATGGATCATCTGCCACCTGTCTGGGCAACCTGTTCCAGCATTTTTCCACCTTCATCAGAAGAAATTCCTTCCTTATATATAGTCTGAATCTACACTCTTTTAGCTTAAAACCATTACACCTTGTCTTATTCCTACTGGTCCTCCAAAAAGTCTTTCTCCATCTTCCTTTGACTATTGAAAGGCTGCAATAAAGTGTGCCCAGAGCCTTCACCACTCCAGCCTGAATAACCCCAATTCCCTCAGCCTTTCTGTGTAGGAGAGGTCTTCCATCCCTGTGATCATCTTTGCAGCCCTGCTCTAACAGGTCCATATCTTTCCTGTACTGAGGACCCCAGATCTGGATGCAGTATCTCAGATGGGGACTCAGGAGAGTGAAGTAGGTGGTCAGAATCACCTCCCTTGACGAGCTAGACATGGTTCTTTTGGTGCAATCGTGGATACAGTTGGCTTTTTGGGCTGCAAAAACACATTGCTGGCTCATGTTGAGCCATTGATCCCAACTCTGAGTGAGACAATACAGCCAGTTCCTCATCCACTGAGCGGTCCTTCCATCAGATCCACATGTTATCACCCAACCTGGATAGCTCAGGGAGCTGTTTTGTGATTCTCTTTGTGAATTAAGGTGAAATGACACCAAACTATCTGTTAAATGTTTTATTTATGGTAGGAGCAACCAGAACTTGGAAAGTAGTAGCCTCTTACTGAAACGTTTATAAGAGGAAAGAGAGAAAATAGAGAAAGCGATTACCACATTCGGACATCACACTGATGGACAGGGCAGTCTTCTTGTGGCATGCTTACAGGTGGCTCCTTGGGTTTGTGTTTTTTATAGTCTAGTCTCTACCTCTAGTTATGCTCCTTGTTTCCAAAAGTTCTTGGTCTTCTGCACAGGGGCTGCTGGGGGAGGGATGGGGCAGGGAGGAGGTCTTGAGGGGTCTTTCAGGTGGTTGTAAGCCCCTTCCTCAAATGAACACTGTATGACTCCTAGCCATATATATCAATCAGAACACTGAACCAGGCACCCTCCAACATGTCCCAAGCTTTGTGCCAACTAGCCCTTGCCCAACAGCTCTTTCCCCTAGCTCCAGCTGCCAAGCAGACCTTCACTGTTTCCAGACACAATGTTCGAGACTTTCACCCTTTCAGTCTCTCACACCTCATCTTTCCAATTTAGAGACAAGGGTGTCAGGCAGGTCAGTATCAAATGCTTTGCACAAGTACAAGTATATGGCATTTGTCATTCTTCCTTTAGCCACTAACTCTTTAACCTTGTTGTTAAAGAGTTTATCAGGCACAATTTTCTCTTAGTGAGGCCATATTGGCTGTCACTAATCAGCTCCTTATTTTCCATCTGTCCTAATATAGTTTCCAGGAGGATCTGCTCCATGTTCTTACTGGGCACAGAGATGAGACTGACTGGTTGGTAGTTCCCTAGGTCTTCCTTTTTTCCCATTTAATGGGGGTCCTCCTTTTTTAATGGGGTTTCTCCTTTTCCAGGCAGTGGGAACTTCACTGGACTGCCACACTTTCTTAAATATGACAGAGAGTGGCTTAGCAATTTCATCTGCCATTTCTCTCAGGACCCTTGGATGTATCTCATCAGGTCCCATGGACCCAGGGACCAGGGACCTTTAGGTCCCTTCAATGGTCTTGAATCTGATCTTTTGTGTTTATTACAAATAAATATGCTTTTATTACAAAATCTTGAACTGTCTATTTGTGAGACAAAGTAAAATAGCAAATTCACACAGCTTAGCACATTCCATTTAAATCTTAGTAGTTAAGTTTACTCAGGCTAGCCTATAAACACAGATAAGTATAATAAGACATAGCATGGCTGAAGACTGGTAATTTCTTTGCATGCATAAAAAATGTAACTGGCATTACAACAACTTTGTTGGGGAGGTATGCCCAAGTAACTCCCTGCATGTTTGACGCAGAGTAATTATTCTGGAATAAAATCACTTTTATTTTGGAACTGAGTATGTGCACTGGGGATTTATTCCACAATAGTTAAATTATACCAAAATAGCAATAATGGAAGTTATTACAGAATAGCTCTGCTAGTTAATTTCCCCCGTGTAGTGCAGGCCAAAGGTTGTGTTACACAAGAATGTATTATACATAATTATGTGATGGATTGCTGTACAGTAAGAGGGGTTTTAAAAAGGAATGACTTCCATTTAAGACAATTCCTCATACTCCTCCTCCTCCAAAAAATAAAATCCCAGTTAATTAAGCCCTGCAGCTAAGAAAGCTTTGATAAAAAACTGAATAAGTTCCAGAACAGGACAGTAAATTATTCTAGCACATCCCATCCAAATTAGAAGCAATATCTACAGTTGGTACTACTCTGTTTACTGTCTCATACATGTGTCAACTATATCCGGATGTCCTCCTTCTATTCACAGTGACAGCTGTAGTTGTACTTGGGAAACAAAAGAACTCTTGTGTCCGTTCTTACTGTGCTAGGGTTCTTTCAATAGATTTATTTCACTTTGTGTCCTGCAAAGTGTGAAAAATCAGGGAACATCATGTTAATGGGCCTTTCTGAAACAAGCCTTGCACTTAGTGCCTCATCTAGCTAATGAGAAACAGGGGAGGAAGAGAAGAGGGAACTGCCAGCACTTAAGAACAGGTACTTAGAAGTAATTAAATGGAATAAACTGAAGGTCTGTTGCTTCGTAGGGGGGCAACATAATGCGGATAAGCTTGTGGGGTTTTATCAAACCTCTACTGAAGGCTTTTCTTTCCCTTTCAGTCACAGGAGCTGGATAGATGGGTGAAGTCCAGGATTTGGACTTCATAAAAACTAAGGTTGCTCCACACAAATAGGGCTGTGGACAGAGTTTTAGAATAAGAAACATCCACTTGCACTCCAAGGGCTTGCTCCCTTTTGCTGGTGTGTACAGCAGATGTACCTTAGCCCCACTGACTTCTCAGAGGTGTTAAATGAGCAGCACTGTCCGGGGCACAATCCCATTCTGACATGGCTCTGAAAGCCTCTAGAAGATTTATGTTACCTACACAGGAAAAGAACTGCAAGAAAACGTGTGTGAAAGGAGAGGTGAGGGGAAGCTTGGTGGCATGTGTGTGTACCACACTGGAAAAAAGCTCTGCTGCAACAGGTTGTTCCTGGGTCTGAGATACAGGTGTTTTGGCAGGAGTGCCTCGGTGTGTTCCCTGCTCATTCTCTGACATGGAAGCTCCCCTTCCCATGCCAGGTAGTCTATTTCTTGCAGACTATCTGACTTCAAGCCCTTCTTTTATTTTGGTGGCAACCAGCTTGCAGTATGTTAATGTACTGTTAACATGGAGTCTTTGCTGACTGTCATTTTTAGTGGGAATTAGCACTATGACGGAATGAAATCTCATTTGCAAGAGATAGACATTACATACCCACAGACATTATACATGTTTTATTTTGGAAGTCATATTCTCATCTGCTCCCAGGTGTTTTTCAAGTAATCCTGCGAGACTCAAGAAACTGAGGTTTCATGATGGCTGTGCCCAGCTGTGTGTTTAACAAATGAAGCCTAGAAAGGTGCTTTGTGGTTTGGAGGCCTCTGATTTTCAATGGTGAATTGAGTGCCGCTGTATGCTGCATTGCAAAATTTCAGAACAAACAAGAAAAAGAGTAGAAAAAGTTAATCATATTTGTCATCTACAGTTCTCCAGAAATTATTTTGCCCAGTTAGCAGGATATATAATTTTCTAGCTTTCAGATGCCTGCCTTAACACTGTAGCCTGTCAGCCTGTGGAAACAAGACTTTGGTGATCACACTGTCTGCCTGTGTCTATTTGTTTATCATCCTCTGATAACTTTCGTACACTTCAGCTGACGCCAGTGAAATGTGACTGAGGAAGCCAAAGTCTCTAGTGGAGTGGTGCTCCTATGACTTCTCTAGAAGTAGGCGCTTATTGAAGGATACAGCCCTTATATGACCACGGTCTTACCTGAACCCCTAGAGAATGTAAGCAGAAAAGAGAAATACTGCAGGTGTGAGAAAGACCTTGGCATTGAGCTTATTTCACCCAAGAAAATCAGTTATGATACACAGACAAGAAGACAGAAAACCATATTTCACCTAAAGTATTTATTTTCTGTTTCATTTCTCTGCATGTTTGGTCTTAATAAAACAAGAGGATCAACAGTAGATAACTAGCAAGAGGTATCAACAAGAGGATGTACAATCTTGTTGCTGGGATGGCCAGTACTTTTACCAAAGCCAGGGTCTAGGAAGGCCTTAAGGATTACAGGAATGCATCTGCAATGCAGTGGGTCCCAGGATGGACCCGTCTATCAATCTGTGTCACTATTAAGATAAGCATGCTAAGTGTTACTTGTGGTCTTCAGAATATTTCTGAAAGATTAATATCAAGTGAGTCAAGTGAGATCATAAAGAACTTATTCAAGTTATCTGGCACCAAAGTGAAATGGTCTGATTATACTAAATAGGACCTATTGAGTACTAAACCCTTTCGAAATCTTGTCCATCAAGAAGCCTGATAAATGTATGTCTGCTCCATAGTATACACTAAATTTTTGTCCTCTTTATATTTGTCTCACCAACTCTGTGTGTGCAAAATTTTGAGTGTTCACATTCCTTTTTCCATTCTTCTTCCCACAAAATTAGGGAAATGGCACATGGGTGTTCACAGCAATGTTCTAGCATAAAATTTATCAAAAATAGATCATCTGTGTTAAAACTTTGTGCATGTAGTTCATGATGGTAACATCTGTGGAAAACTATGGAAAATGCCCACAGTTTGGTTTTTCCACTAATCTGAGCTAAGGAAATTTCATGTGCTTTGAACAAAGAACAAAGACTGTATTTCATTGTCAGAACATTGCTTCTTCATTTTAAGACTTTGATACAATTTTATTACAGAATTTACAGTTCGAGTCTCATTAAGACGTTGGAAAATGAGTGTGGATACATTGACTTCAGCTAATTAAGTGCCCTTGCTATATATAACAACTACTTTTGGGTGGTGAGGCAGTGATAATAGGTAGGAACCCATACTACAGCATTCTTATGTTAACTGGTCACCGGATTAAAAAACATCAGAATAACAGGTAACGCAAATCAGATGAGGTAAGGAACTTCCAGCTCATGACCTTGCTTTCCCATCACAAGGGAAAGGGGATTCCTATAACTTATGCAGCGGTTCTCCTGTCTCTACTTCCTATTTCCTCTTGTACAGCTTTTTTTTTTTTTTTTTTTTACATTACAATATTTTTAACACCAAATATATGCCTTTTTATTAGAAAAAAAAATCAAATATTGAACTTAAATCAATAGTACATATATTGCCTATACTTAAATGACCTTGTCATGGAAGAATTCAAGTGAGTCTTTCTGTTGCATCTTTAATGTCTCTCCTGAGAAATTTCAAGTCAGGGATGTTTTGTCCCTTATTTGCCACAGTGTCATTCATGCATTTGGTCTTATATTTCTAGTTTTACTGTGTTCCATACATAGCAATTGAGAGTCTGAATTATCCCCTCTCTGTACTGACACAGAATGGATAACAAAGAGAAAATGCTGTATGTAATCTACTTGTGTAAGCAAAGCGGGTGACTATGTATGCAGTATGGCATTACTGATGCTATAGTCAGGCTGACAAAAATAATGTTTCCCTGCCCTAGCTGGCCCCTGGTATTTGGTTCCCTTCAGCTCTGGGGTGACAATGAGGTTACTTTACCATTTTATACCTACCTAAAACACTGATGCCAAACCTGCTCTGATAACTTGGGTTACCATCTTACTGTAAAACCTGCCATTGACAAGTCACCCAACATTTTCACCCAACATTTTCATAGATTCAAAGACTTGGATTTCAGAGTCTGCTGCTATTTTTCAATATGACCTCTAACACAAAACAGTCCAGAATATACATACATTTTCTCCTCAGACTATGTCTTCGTAAGGACCAAGCAATAGCAGGAAAACAAAACAAAACAAAACGCTACATGGTAGGTATTCTTCTTGTATTGACTTGATTACCTTTCTACCCATAAGCCACAGGGTTGAGAACATTTTGTTTCTGCCATTTAATAGCTTCTCAGTTAGCCAAAACAAATGTAAGAAGGAAAGCACTCTTCTCAGGACACATGTTGATGGATACTAGCACATTAAATGTCAAACAGAAGAGAAATTTTCTTTTGGGGGTCGTTTGCTATTGTATTGTATTGTGCAATGTGACCGCTTATCTTGGGTTGCAAAGGTTATTTGCTTCAGGGAATGCTCAGAATGTCATTAGTGCGCTGTGCCCTGAGATAACCTGCAGCATATCATTAAACCATCTAATGACTCTATGGCCCATTGACCTCCATCACTCATTTGCTAACAATGTTTGTTATTTACAGGCACTGGGGAAATTACTGTTGAGTTATTACTTACCCTTCTCTTGCTGCCACCACCACAATACTTGGTGATATCCACCAGGAAAAATTAGAAACCCAGTAAACTGGCTTTAATGATATGATCTGGTATGCATACGAATTAAGTCTGTTGGTGTGTTTACTGAGTCCCCCTCCCACCCTCAATATTCTGGTATATCACTCTTGTCCTTAAATAATATCTTCATTTAGCCATGTCTGGACATCCACGTCAGCTTTAGCTTCCACAAGCTGCACTTTTCTTTTAAAAGCATGTTATGCAACAATCTGGAATAGAAATTAATTCAGTGATGGAAGAAACTGGATAAATAACTGGCACCTGTACTGAAAATGCTGCTATATCCCAAGACTGTTAAAATAGAGCAATTGGAATCCTTGAATTACTATCTTTTTCTGCTGATGTGAACTATCTTCTACCTCTCTTATTAAAATACTCTTTCCATTATACCAGGTATTTTAAAAGGCACTTAAGGCTATTAGGCAGTTAAACCTTACTGGAACTGAAAGGTATTAGCTTTGATTTTTGCTCATTTGTAGGATTTTGGTTGTATATGAAGAAAGTGGAGAAAATGTAGGGATTTTTAAACAATTTTGCAGTTAAAATGCAACAAACAAATTGGTGTTTTCTGCAAATATTACGTTTTCCTCGTACTTAAAGGTCTATTCAGCAAGCTAAATTAACATACTGTTTATCCCAATTATGAGCAATTGAACTTTCCTTTGAGGCAAATCAGGGCTAAAGATGAATATAAAATACATACGGAGTAATATTCCAATCACGTGCTTGCTTGAAACCTCACAGAGAGGGGTATAGCTTTCACTGCCTTCAGTGAATTATGACAGTACAGAACAAGGTATTGTGCACTGCTAGAATTAATTAGCCTCGCTGGCTCCATTCAAGGGTGACCAGATGTCCACAACCAAAGCAGGACGCCTATCT
>VZTU01007107.1:0-28128 GCA_013400835.1 Zapornia atra
AAATAAAATAAAATTAAAAAATTGCAGAGTGATTGGGATGTGAGCTTGCATTTGTAGAACCATCTGGGTGGTAGGAGGAAGAGGAGATAAAACACTGCAGTGCATACTGTTGTACGTCACATGAAAGCATGATGTTTCCCCAGTGCGGTGCAGGGAGCTGCATTTTTAAATCAGACAGAACCCATTTGCAAATTAAGGAAAGGTAGAGATGCTGCAGCCAGATTCTGAATCTGGCCTTTGTAAATCAGGCTGGTTGGGCTAGTTCAGACTTGCACAGTAGGTAGAAATGACAGGCTCTCACGCATTTGCTTGCACGCAACAGACACACGGCACTACTCCTGCAGTACAGTGCATGGGGTTCCTTCTCTTAGAAAGCTGACATATGGGAATATAACCTGCTTATCACAAGCTCATAGATGCTGCAAACCAGGACAGATATGCAAGAGAAATCAGAAGAGATGATCAAGGTTAGGGTTCAGGGCTGTGTCTGATAGGTATCTTTACAGGTTTGGCTCCTGCTGTGATTTCTCTTGTGTTTGCTTCTCAGAAGATACTGTAACACGGGAATGATGAATGCTGCCACACAGTGAGTTAAGAAATATGATTCCCTCAGCAGATTCCTTTTTCATTAGAAGAACCCAAATTATCCGTAAGAAAGCCAAGAAGGTGCTAATCTATATAATATATTTTAAAAACAGGAAAAACCATTTTCTAAACGTCACCAGGAAAATCCACAAAAACTATCTTTCAGCTTCTCCACTGCAACACAATTCCCAGGAGATCTCATACAGCCAACACCTCCTCCAGTGCACAGCTTTCATTTTTCTGGCCTGTGCTGTCAGTTTTATAGCAATATGATACAGAGTATTGACTACTTATTGCTGCTTTCTATCAGCACATTACCCACCATTATTTGAGTCCTTTGCTGATTTTCATTCTGAGGACAGTAGTAAAATGCCAGCAGCCACAGCAAAGCATCTGGTGCCACAGCAGCCCTCAGTAATTGTTCTGCTGCAATATCCAGCCATTCTCCGAAACGAGCAACCAAAAACCAGGTTTCAAAAAGGTCAGCAAGGGAACTGGAAAATAACAAAGATACAATAAAGTATTTCTTGTTATCTAATATTTTTAAATGTCTTGAAGTTAACTGCACAGGAGACTCATGAAAATAAGTCATTAAACCACTCTTAGGCAGATAATGCCTTACCTGGTAAGCATACAGCCAAGTACTGCTCTATGATCTGCAGTCACACACCCCATGCTGCTAAAAGATTCACTTTGCCAGTAGAACAGACTATCCTTAATACCAGTTTCTGGTGACAATATACTACATATTAAAATATACAACATAAATATAAATCTTATAATTTATACTCTCCAATTTAAGGATTTTCAAAACTTTGAATCACATTTCCAGTGTCATATCCAAACATAATGTTGCCTTATATTGTCTTCCAGTTTCTATCTGTTGCTTCCCAGGTTTATTTTCTGGGTTGTTTTGGTAATTCATGGGGAATTACATTTAGTTGGACTAAATGTAAAGCTTTTGCAGATATTCATCTCCTGACTCTTAAAGTTCAGGTCCTCCTTAATGAAAAATTTGAACATAGGTACAGCTGCGTTACTGCAGTAAGAAAAAGAAAGTTGAGAATGGACCACAGTTCACATCTTCATACATGCTCTTCTAAAGACTAAAGAAAGGAGAGGTGATGGGGAGATGGAAACCAATGGTAGGCATCTCTGAAGAAAAAAGTCCAACTGAGCATAGGAGGAAAGACAGGCAGAAGGACAGCTGAAAGGAGCTTTAAGAACCTGGAACCATTATTCCTATTAAGTTTGGCAAAATTATGAAGAATTCGAGTTTTTTTCTTATGTTCTGTTCCTGGGGACTCCAAGAGCTGTTGTGTCATCCTTCCCAGGGTCTTAGAAATTTCGGGAGTTCGTGAAATTGTCTGGTAACATCATGTCATCTGGGGAAAATGACAAGGTCATAGCTGGACCAAATTGCCTTACGACCTTCTGAAGAGGTGGGAGACACAGTTTTATGGATGAAGGCATGATATGTGCAGATACTATTCTATGTCTGGAGTATACCGGTGACTGATGTTGTCTACAGGTGTCCCAGAAACTACTGATCCTGTGAATGATGTTGTCTACATATCACAGAATCTGGGGGTCTCAAAATCGTATTCCTACGACACAAATCCACCACATCTGTATTTCTGGATAAGCATGGTCACTGACATCAGACAGAAGAGTTTGACATAGTGCTATAGACAGAAAATAAAGTACTAAGGTGACTGCTCTAAAAGGCACTGTTGTTGATGCTCCTCAGTTTTTGGAGGGTTAGCAGCACGGCTCAGACTTCAGGGAACTAGATAAGTGTCAAAACATTTCATACTAAAATTCCTCAGCTGGAGGAACAGGATCAGCACTGGTAAAGTCTTTGAAGACACTAGAATCTGGAAAGGCAATGTTAAAATCCTTTGAAAAAAGCAAACAAATGTGATAGTGATCCGGGACAACAGCCCTTCTCTCAGCAAAATAATCTATTTGTCTGACCATAAGTCAGTGCTGTGACAGTGGATAGGCTAGCTCTGAAATCCAGTGATGTACAATCAAGATGAAAATTAATTACTGAGAACACCTAACTATAGTTAGGGTAAAATTGACAGTATTTACATCCAGAACTGTTCGAAGCTCAAACTTCAACCATTAAACTGATTTTAGCAGGTACTTAGCAGAACGGAACTTAATTCTTGCCTGGAGACCATAGGCACCACGGTTCCTACAGCTCCCCATAACTTTCCCGTGCCATCCCAGGGGCTGGTTTGGAGTTGTACACCCCCTGCTCCTGTTCCCACTGCTGCTTCTGCCTGCTCTCTAGCGGCACCTATGCCAGGTGCTCCACCGTCACTGCCAAAAGTGGCCTTTCACTTTGTGCATTGCTCGATTTCTCGTTCAGAATGCCACATAACATTTGCTGTTTACTGAGATGACTGCATGGAACACTAAATAATGGCACAGGAGCAATCTGTTGACTAGAAGTACACAGAAAGCACCGTGCCATTACTATTGAAAAAGAAGTTATTTAAACAGAGTACACTGGGTACAAGAAGGAAGAAGATATACTGCAGAGTAGCATTTTTTGCTCTTAATCTTAATGAGTAGAAAGGGTGCAGAATCAGGAGTAAAGCAATAAAAGAAAATTGAATACAGTTTCCTTATGGATACTAGTATTTAAAACCTTAAGCCAGACCCATTTTCTTTGTAACTGAGAGGGGATTGGTAGAAAACATAATTGTTGCATGAGCTGTAAAGGAAGTAAGAGGATATTCTGGCAAGTACGACACTATCAAAGCAAAGGGTGGGGAAAGACAACATAAGCCAAGAAAGGGCCAGGCAACAAATGGGGAACAGACATGCTTCTTTTACTGTAATAAATTATGATGGATGTTATTTGTTTTATTTGTTCGTTCTAAGTTTGAGTTATGTGTTTCTTTAAGAAGCCAGGGTCAGCTACTGGTCACACTCTGAGGGCAGGAAGGCTTGACATGATGAAGAAGTGAGACAGCACTGAGCTGCAGCTCCTACCGAAAGCGAGAAGCTGCCAGCAGACAGCCTGGCCTCAGAGGGAACAGCAAAGAGCTTTTTTCTGCCACTCAACAACAGCAAAAAGCCCCCACGAGTTAACTGAAACCAAGAGTGGCTGCAAGTGGCTGCCTTCTAGGACACAGGGGGACAGCTGGGTATCTTGTTTTGCCAGTCTGTCTGGCCTAGATGTTCTGTGTCACTACTGAAATATTACAGGTTTTAAATCAAAATTAAATTGGTTCCTTTGAATTTAAAAACTGTTTCATATTCTTTGGAAAGCTCACTCTCAGAGCTGATCTAAGTAGACTCATATCCAAGCTCTAGCTGAGTCAGGTCTCATCACACACCCGATAAGAAAGAATTACAGGGCAGCAACAGATAGAGATGTATCCTTTTTCATTCTCTTCATATAGTCCTAGAGAATTTTGAAGTTTGGATGTTTGCACAAGCCAATACAACCTCCATCATAAAACAGCACTGCTTGTGACAGGCTCTTCCCAAAACTATCTGCTTTTCTGGCTGGAAGAGCTCTCAATCCAGTATCAGTCTGAAAAGTTTTGTGGGAGAAATGGGAGACTAGGCAAATAAGCATTTCTGTTACACAGCTAGCTATTTGCTGAAATGAAAAGAATGACAGGATTTATTTTAATTTTTTTTACTCAGAGGTTTATAGGTCAGTCTGTAAGTGCTACAAAGTTCAGGTTCAGTAAGTATTATTATTGTAATAGTAAGAAAATGATCAACTGTAGCCAACAGAAGACTTTGAATGACGTGACTTGTCACAAAGTAATTCAAGCAAAGGACACAGGGTTAGAAAATACAATACTGCTTACCCAATATTTGTATCTTCTACCAATGCTTTGAGCAGATCTGAAATATGTTTCAGGTGCTGAGACCAGTGTGCAGTTGGCAGTTCTGAGGAGGAAATAGGAAAATAAAAATTCTTAAAAGTTTGTCCAACTAGAACAGACCAGTGAAGTTCTCTTCTTCAGTGAAGAACCGTATTAAGCTAGCATTAAAATTTGTGCAGCTTGACTCAGTTATCATGAAGCATTTAAAATTTCATTCTAAATTTTCCCAATTTTCAACAATACCTATTGCTGTATTTCTTGGAACAATCCAATGACAAGGCCATGAGAGGAAATACAGCTGGAAATACACAAAGGAGGCTGATGTACCCTTGTGTAAATGCTACCTAAATATTAATCTGCAGTAACATTCTCGAAGGATCTTGTACTGAGCTGAAATTATTGCTCATGAAAAACCGTACCAAGCTGACCAGAGGTTTCTTCAATATAAGAATGGGAAACCTGAAAAAAAAGGCTTAGGTTTCCAACCTAAAATATCGGCAGAATTAGTTTCAGAGACAAATGGGAAGGTTATTTCTTGCAATATAGATATGAAATTTTTCATAATGACAATTACTGACATTATAAGAATATTCAGTATTTTTACAGTCTCAGTAATTTGTCTTCATTCCTATAAAATTATGCATTCCTTCCTTGTTATTTACTTCTATGATAGTTTTCTTTAAAGTTACATCTGTGTTATTGTTACATAAGAATTACATGTTACATGTTCCTGGGGAAAAAAAAACCAAACATTAAAAATTAAAAGAGTATTATTAAAATTGCTAAGTGAATACCCACTGCTTAGGAAATAGCAGAATTCTTCATACTTTTAAAAGTTGTTATTTTAAGACATATACACATCATGCAGGTTGGCTAATGCTGCAAATACTTTGTGAAGAAACTTACCAAAAGGATGTCTGAGTAAAGCTGTTACAAGAGGCTGGTGATGGCAAGGGAAGTAGGCCTTCAGTGGAAATTTATGCTGAGATACAAAAGTCATTATTTTAAGAACTTTCTGCTCACTTTTCAAAACAAACCCACAGTGAACAATCTCATCTAGGGCAGTAATTAACAATACAGACTGAAGCAAGGGAATGCAAAAGTAACTCTATACTTAATTTTTCATAAAGAAAGAAAGAAGAGCCTGCTTAGAAATGGTTGTTATTTATGGGTTTTTGAAATGCATGCATTAAAAAAAATTCATAGTATGAAGAAAATGACGTATTAATATTCCTAGGCTTTTTCCTGTGATCACAAAAGTGTTCACTCTTAATATGCAGAGGTTAAGAGAGATATTAATTAATTTCATTGTCCAGTGTCAACAGGTTCACAGATCATATTAAATGAGGAACTAATAACAACTGCAAAATCTGAGGGTTTCATGTAGATTGATGTCTTCTGTTCAAAAACAGAAACCTGAGACTTTTAGGGTGTGACCAAGCACAAGGTAGGGTGGCTGTAGGTGAGAGAACCGTCCTCTACTCGTCTGGGTACACATGATTTCTATCCCATGCTAGAATGCTTTTGTAACTATGACATGCTTTTGTAACCAAGACCAGAGGCAGCATATCTTTACTCTTTTTGTTCTGCAAACATCTAGTAGAGGCATACCTCTACTGTGTATATTCATATATATGTGTATATATATGTATATTCATATATATGTGTATATATACATTCAGGATACTGTTTAAGGAAAGCAAAAGTAGTTTGCTTCCGATCATACACACACAGTCTTTTAGGCAGGTTTTTTCCTCATGGAAGCCAACACGAAGTGCAAAACAAAGTACAAAGAGACAGAGCAAGTTTAGGTTATAATAATTGCCATGGTGTCTAACAGGAAAAAAATGTTCAACACTGGCTTAAAGTATTTATCCAGCTATTTAAACCAAAATTCCCAGAGGAGAACCACTGACAATTCTGAAATGATTAAGGGAAAATAGTCCTGGAGGAAGTCATCATTCCCATCAAATAAAACCACGAACTTTAAATTCATAAATTTTCAAGTAAGATGACTCAAATATCCTTAGGTCAGATTTCTCTACCATCACAACCTTGAAGGAAGTCTGCTTGTAAAAAACACAGAAAGGATTATCCCAACAGTGATCTCAGTATACTCATTCTTAAACTTCTTATTTGATGGCTACACAAATGGTCTGTTTTCCTAAGTAAATGTTCCATTTATACCTTTTTGATGTTACATTTATACCTTCTTCAGTGTCCCAAAACACAGAGGAAACAAGACCATTCCTAAACCCTGTAGCACTGATTTTTCACACTCTTTGGCTTTTTTTTTCCCTGCCAAACATTGTTGTCTAAATGGTCCAGAAGGTTGATAGAAGACAGCTATTCCTGACAGCTGCCACACTACAATAGAGAATCACTCTCCTCCTGCCTTGCAAACCAGTGCAGCTGCTAGATGTGACCTGGTTCTTTTGAGAATCTTGTGGACACATCTGTTTGCCAAGCCTTTTTTCAATTAACTGTACTATAAATTCCTATGGTCTGAAGTGACCCAGCCAGGACCCTCTTCCTTCTCTGTCATTCGTGGCTTTACCATTTCTCTGTGAATACTTAAGGAGCACATTATGTCCTGTCAAGAGCATCCAGATACCACAAAGATGGGTGGGTGCCTAATGAATATGTGTAACTTTCTCATGACAAAAAAAATTATGATCTGACTGATTAGGACAAAGCTTGGGAAGCATTCTGTGCCTGCGTGTTTGTACGCCAGCTGTGTAGTTGACATTATGGTTCTTTCACAAACTGTGAAACAAGGGCTTTTAAATTCTAATAACAAATATAATACCTTAATTAGACCCCCATGAATTAAACAGTATACAAGCTAAATGGAGGAAACTCAATATTTAAAACCACTTCACGAAAGTGGGCAATAGCCCATATCCCAGTGCCAGCAGGTGAAGGACTTTCACTCTGAAGCAAATGCATCGCCCGCACATCAGGATTAGCTCTTGAGTGTCTGTCAGATGTGGAAACTTCCCTTGCACCCTCCACCCAGCCACCCCACCTGGGGTTACGCAGTGTGCTGTTGCTGTGCAGTCAGGGTGGCATAAAATTAACAGGCACAGCACCTATATATTAAGCAAGACAGCTGCAGTTTCATCCTTAATTCATATTGCCTGAAGCTAGAAGACAGATTCAATCATGCTGCTAATTAAAGGCTGGTATGTCAGAAGCTGCAAGTAGTCCCAAAATTTTCTTAACTTCTGTCTCTCCAAAATGATGCAAAAATCAAAGGAACTGGAAACTTTCTGAAGTCTGAAGTGAAAGCTGTTCAGTGATAGGGTAACTTTCCAAACTCACATCACATGAACTGGAGTTAAACAACCAAACGTAATGGTCAGAATGTGAAATGACAGTGTGATTTGGGAATGTGAAAAGAAGTTTCCTTCTTCTACCTACAAACCTTCTTCTAACCTACAAACAAGACAAGGCTTTTCACATCTCTGTCTTGAAATTCCGTAAATGAGAAAATCATCCTGCTCTTGTGTAAATCAATACATTCACAAGAAATTCTACTTAACCCAGTTCAGTAAGGCCTGTATAAAAATCTGTGCAGAAGAAGAAACATTAATCTGGGAAATGTGAAGCTTTAGACTGAGGAACAATTTCTGAGAAGACCAGAAACTAAACCGAGTATGTATTCTCTGTCTTTTTCCTTTACAACAGACAAATCTGACTTTAAATTATTTGGGGGAATGGGATGGGCTTATTATCTTAGTTTCATTTATTATCAGAAACCCTGCTACTGCAGAAGAAACACAAGTCTAAAGTTTTTCATCCTTTCTATCAAAGACAGGCAATGGTGATCATTTTCACTACATGGGCAGAATCTTCAGCACCAGGGGAACTGCCCTTGTGAAGATCACAGGTTGGGTTGTGGGATTACTCCAGGATAAAGCCATGTGAATTGTTCTTCCATACTGCTGTCACACTGTGATTTTATTCACAGGTGAAAATGTATGAACTGAGCTTTGGCGTATGGCTGTAGAGAGACGCTACTATTCAGCCTAATATATTCTGTCACAATTTTTTAACAGCAGAATAGTTCTTTTCTTCTGAAATGTCATACCTTCTCACTCAACAAAAACATTAAGAATTAGGTGTTGACTAACCTGCTTGTTGTCATTCTGATGAGCCTGAAGGAAGAGCTGAGTAAACACTTGTATCATGGTCATAACTTCTGGAGCTCCATCAGTCCGCAGCAGTGCATTCCTAAGCATTGACAAGTCAAATGATGACAGACCAGCTAATTAGTCTGCCTGTCACACCACTGTTAAGTGAAATTAATTTTAAAAAGGTACATTCTTTGTATGCTGTAGATTCAAGCTGTGTCTGAGCTCATTGTGCCAGTACAGAAACTGACAGAAATACAAACTTGCCAGGCTTTTAAAAATGTATACGTTAAAAAAACCCAACATATACAACTCCTACAAATGAACTAGATCTAGTAAATATATGACACACATCATTTAACCTACCAATAGGAGGAAAAAAAGTATAGAATTAAAAAAGAAGCCCAAAACAACTTTATTAGGCAAACTTGGCATCTGAACACTGTTACTGTGTTCAGAGCAACTATTCACGTGCCTACAGTTAAGCACAGTTTAGTGCTTTGCAGGACTGCATCCCGCAGACCATCTCAAATCAGAGAGAACGTACAGGCTAGTACCATCTCCCAAGATACAGTACCTGGAGAAAGAAAACAAACAAAAAAACTTTAAACCCTTGACTTAAACTGTTAAAAGCTACACTCCTACTGGAGCCAGGGAAGGAAACAGACAAAAGTAGCGGATCAAATTCAAAAGGTACCTATTTTTATAAACTACACAAGGAGACTGAACTTAAATAACACAGCTGCTACTCAGTCGCCGTGACTCCTTCGACAGTGAAATTACAAAATCAGCTCTGGAGGTTCAGAAGGGGGAATGTTTTCACTGGCCTTCCAAGTGCATAATGTAGCCATAAGAGAATGGAGCAGGAAAACACATGGGCAGCAAAGTGTAATATTAATTCTCTCATTTGAAATACATGCAATAGCAAGGAGAAAAAATTGTTAAAGGTAAGCTCCACTGAGATATGAGTTTTTCAGAAGAAAATAGTTTAATTCTTTCTGTAATGATCTAAAAGATAAGAACAGCTAGCACATTATAGTAACAGAAAATACACTAATACAAACAGAAGAGAGAGAGAAACTCAGGACAGCCCTGGTCTATGGATTTCTGTATAGCCACACATAGCAACTACTTGGGAAATAAAAAACAACATTTGATATTCCTGAGATAAAACAATTTAGCACAAGCAAATTGCAGGAAAAGTTATCCCTGAAAGAGACACAATGGTTAGTTCCGTGCTTGTAGCAGAATATTAACCCCCCCCGCAGATAAAAGCAGCTTTCTGCCAGGTGCAAAAGCACAACAGTTTCCAAGCAATGAAGTACAAGTTCTTTATCAGAAGCTCTTTAAAACCTCATATGTGACTAAATCTGGAATAGTATCTTAACATCTGTACACCACTTGACAATACTTGGAAGGATGCCAGAGAAATACAACAAAAATTAACACAAAGTTGCAGAAACCAATTGGTCTGCAAAAGCCAGCTAATATATACAGCTTCACCTAAAACCTTGAAGACCTGAAATAACAGTATTTTAAAAATATATTAAGGGTTTAATACCAACTGTCCAGGTTTTGGCAGAGATGGTGTTAATTTTCTTCATAGCAGCTGGTGCAGTGCTGTGTTTGGGAGTTGGGATGAGAGCAGCGCTGATAACACACTGATGTTTTAGTTGTTGCCAAGCAGTCAAGGGCTTTTCAGCTTCTCCTACTGCCCTGCCAACGAGAAGGCAGGTGGCACCCAGGAAGCTGGGAGGGGACCCAAACAGGCCACAGGGATATTCCACACCATATGATGTCATGCTTCATACAGAACTGGGGGGTGGGCCAGGGGGCAGGGCAGGTTGTGTTCTTGTGGAGCATCAACACACATGTGGCGGTGAGAAATTGTCTTGTTCATCACTGGTTTCATATATTAACATTATTGCTACTACTACTATCATTACTGTTGTCATCTTCCTTTTTGTTTGTGCCCTATTAAATTGCCTTCATCTCAATCAAAAAGTGGGTTTTTTTTCCTTTTCCATTTCCAGTTCTCTCCCCCATCCCACTGCGAGTGAGTGAACGTTTGTGTTATTGTTTTAACTACCAGCTGGGTTAAAACACAACACCAACAATGTAGAGGAAGAAGCATACAAAATAGAAACAATGGAAAGCAAAGGAGCAGAAAGCCGAGCAGTAAGAACATATTAGGAACATCTAAGACAATTTGAAAAATTAATACAAGTGGAAAGTTTTATTAGGAAATACTCTGCTGGACAAAGTCCTGCATTATCTGAGAAACAGCATGTCATCCATTTCTACTGCCTGCCAAATGGAAAGGGCCCAGAAGTTCTTCAGCCTTGTGTTATTTTTAGAAAATATTTTCTGTACCATGACCGTCAATAAGCCAAGAAACTTGAACAAGTTTTGTCTCCCTATACCAACACAATATACAGCCTCCTGCATGACTGCAGGTCTGTCAAAATCTCATTTTCAAGCACATTTTACTTTTGGAAAGTGACTGGTCTTGGCTACTCAGAAAATGCTAGCTGCACTCAGACGCTGGGCTGCAGCGGCAGAAAGGACTGGGCTGCCATAGCAACAGCTGCCCAGGGGCTCCTCTCTCCCAATATGGCACTTGGCAGGTTCTGCAGCAAAGATTCATCTGTCAGTGCCCACAACAAACCTCAACATGCAGGCAGACCCACAAGTGCCCCCAAACACGTGCACCCGGGAGGCCTTTTCTCTTAAAAAGGAAAACACTTGATGAACAAAGAATGTCAGTCCCTAAATACATAACTTGCTGTATCAAAAAATAACGTTTTCCTGTCTACACTCATCATATATTCTTATTCTGCCAACATTGCTGTGATAATGTATGTCCTGTGTTATTGCTTTTACAATATTGCTCCTTCTGTGTTGCAAGTGTGCGTGCATGCACACACAATGGATGCACAGGACTACTACACATCTTCTGTTGAGACTGCCACTGCTAAAAAGCAGCTGAGGTGCCACTGAATATGATTGGCATAACACAATGGTTCCCATATAAAATTTTAATTTTTTTTCTCAGAAGAACATTGGGATTTATTTCCTCATAAAGTTCTATCTTCACTTCTTGCCTTTCTTTCTGAATTGTATTATTTCTGTTGTTATTAAATTATTATTTCAATTTAATTGTGTTTTCATACAATTTTATTTTTGATACACTGTTAACCCTCGAAGTAGATTTTAAAAGAATGGTAAAATAATAAGTGAAGTGAAAAAGCCACTGAAAATTCAGTATAAAGGACTGTAAACCCCCATGTGGTAAACAGCATGTATTGCTTCAACATAATCTTGCTGAACTCATTACTTAACAGGCAGATCAATAGAACCTATCTGATTTCAATCCTGAAGACTATTAACATGAAGGAAAAGAGGCTATGATGGTAAGTGCCAATGTTTCAGCTCTATTCCACCTTGATGCTGGTGTGGGCCAAGACATTTCAGCATTTCTAGTGTTCACCTCAAAATCATACTTCAACCACAATGTATAAACTGATCATTTGAAACACTTCCCACTGTAATTCCAGAACTTACTTGAAAATTTCATTAACGATTCTGAAAATGGCAGGGTAGGTTGCTGCTTGTGGCTGTGGATAAATAAATGAAAGAAAATTAGTCATTAGTGAGAAACAACACAAACAAAAGCCGCTGTATAATTCGCAGCTTAATTCACGGGTGCTGTCACACAACCGTTATTAAGCTGCAAATCTCAGATCAACACTTACTGAAGGCTCAGATTCTCTCAGGATTAGGTTCTTCAAAATAACTATATCAAAGTCAAGGAAGGAAGATGCACAGCGACACCAGGCAGGCCAAGCAGGTGACAAATGCAAACAGCTGTGATACCACACCGCTTATGACAATGGTCACCAGAAACACTAGAGGTGGCAGGTGGAAAGAACAGGTTGCTGCACGCAGTTGCTGGAAGCAAGACCCAGGGAACAGATTTACAAAAAAGGTTTTCCCTCCTCTTCGCAAACAATCCTGACTGGATGTGCTTCTGAGATTCCTGCTACAGCTTCAAATTCCAGACATTAAATTTGCTTTATCGCCTTTTTCTTTAATACTACCTCACACCTAACAGATTTACGTGCCTGATGCACATTGCAAATAAAACCTTTATGCACTCGTTTCAGGCTGAAAATCACCAAGTAGAACAGATATTTTTTTTTCCCTTTTTACTTGCACACAGGCAGAATGAGGAGTTTGTACGAACCCTGTATGACAATCCCAGAAAATAAAGAGACAACCTGCAATACAAACGACCTAGGAAAGCCCCCAACTTCTCACCGCTGTCTCTGCCACACTGGAAACGCTAGGTGGCACCTCATACCCACGTTTTACCACGCTCAGGGCTGTGCTGCGCTGTGCTATGGAACGCGTGCCATCTAGTGTTGGAGAGTATCCACAGCCGGCTGCCCGGGCCTGTGCCGGACAGCGAGCAGCAGCTTGATGCAAGGCCGGTCTCCAAACTCAACGCTGCTAACGAGGTGGGGGGCGAGAAAAAAACAACTGGCTGGATGAGACAAAAAACCCCAAACAAACAAACAAACACACAAACAAACATCAAAAAAAGCGGGAAAAAATACTTTTAAAAAGAAGAAGGCAAAAAAAGAAAAGAAAAAAAAAAGAAAAAAAAAAGACACATTAATCTCTTTTTCCTTAAAAAAACCCAACCCAGACAAACCCAAAAACAACAGCAAAAAAAAACCAAACACAAAAAAACTCAAACAAACAAAAAAACCCAACTTGGGTTGTGCTATCTCCATCGTTCTGCAGTCCTGTCAGAGCAGCAGAAAGTGAGATGTTTTTCAGCCTTCGAGGCTAAACGGTTGAATTCAGACATTTCCCTGCTGCCTGCTCAGATACTCTCTGCCTAGCTCTGTGCACCTAACTTCCACCATGATGCACCAACCCACTGCTGCTTAAGACAGGATGAGCATTAACTAGAATGGGTCCACCAGCACATTGCCACATATCAGGATCAAATCATACATCTCCTGAACAACACAAAAATAAATCTCTCTACCCTTTCCTGCCACAGAGCAGCAACCCACTGTACTCACTACAAGATATCAGAGCTAATAGCTCCTAGTATTTAATCTGCACTACTGAAATAGATACGAATTTCATCACTTGCATTTGAAAGAGAAAACAAAACTCACACACATACACAAACCCAACTCCAAGCCCCTGCTATCTAATGCCACAAGATTTTGATCAATGGACTGCCTGGAATCGATCTGGATGCACTCAGTGTTAAAAATACTATCCTAGTGCCAAAGTCTTTGAGGCAATTTGAAGACATGCCTCTTGTGTAGCCAGACTAGAGCAGACAGCACCACCCTGCTGCAGCCAGTAGAGGTTCTGGAGCTTGGGAGGGATTCTCAATTGCAGGAGGGATTCTCATGGGGTTTTCACGTTGCTGATGTTATCTCCTTATTTTTCAAAATAAAAAGGCATTTTATATTTCATTAATCTTGCCTGTGACCATGCAATATTTTTTCACAGAAAGCTCAGACGTCCAAGTGTGCTGTCCACCAGGAGCTTGTTCCCTCACCTTGGAAACATGCCAAACAAGTACAGCACAACACACACCAAACCAAAGAGATCCAAACATGGGGAACTGGAGCTGCATGTGTGATACCGTGATTACGGGTTTTAAGAACATGTGCCTCTTCAGAAGATGACAGCACGCAAACACACCGGGATTTTTGAAAGAAATAGAACAGGAAAAATACACTGTAACATAAAGTATGCAAGTTCTACAGGACTACACTACTTTTGTGCCTGTAATATCAGAAAAAAAAAAGAAAAAAAAAATCCTAAATTACTGATTTTAAATAGAAAGCCAGAACTGAAAAAGGAAGTAAGAAAGATACATTTGTAGCTACAGGATGCAAGTAAACCACAGAAAAGAGGAACATGCTAACAATCACCCTAGAAGGAAAGGAAGCCATCCAGAGGGAACTTGACAGGCTGGAAAGATGGGCCCGGGAGAACCTAATGAGGTTCAACACTGCCAAGTGTAAGGTGTTGCACTTGGGTCGGAAGAATCCCAGACATAGAGACTGGGAGAAGAGCTTCTTGAGAGTAGCCCTGCTGAGAAGGACTTGGGGATTGTGGTGGATGAGAGACTTAACATGAGCCAGCAGTGTGCTCTTGCAGCTTGCAAGGCCAATGGGATCCTGGGCTCCATTAGAAGAGGGGTGGCCAGCAGGGACAGGGAGGTGATTGTCCCTCTCTACTCTGCCCTCGTGAGGCCCCATCTGGAGTACTGTGTCCAGATCTGGGGCCCCCAATACAAGAAAGATGTGGAACTGTTGGAGAGGGTTCAGAGGAGGGCCACGAGGATGATTAGAGGGCTGGAGCATCTGCCCTACAAAGAGAGGCTGAGGGAGCTGGGCTTGTTCAGCCTGGAGAAGAGAAGGCTGCGGGGGGACCTCATTGCAGCCTTCCAGTACCTGAAGGGAACTTATAAGCAGGAGGGTATTAAACTTTTTAAAAGGGTAGATAATGGCAGGACAAGGGGGAATGGACTAAAGCTAAAGGAGGGAAGGTTTAGATTAGATATTAGGGGGAAGTTTTTTACAGAAAGAGTGGTGAGGTGCTGGAACAGGCTGCCCAGAGAAGTAGTGGATGCCCCGTCCCTGGAAGTGTTCAAGGCCAGGTTGGATGGGGCCCTGGGCAACCTTGTGTAGATCCAGGCCTGGAGGTTGGTGGCCCTGCCTGTGGCAGGGGGGTTGGAACTCTATGATCCTTGGGGTCCCTCCCAACCCAGACTATTCTATGATTCTATGATCATATACTGTGTTTTATGCATGTCACAGAATACAAGCAAGAGTAAACTTAGGGAAGCAAATTTTGCCCAAAGTCACATCTCACACTGCTGCATTACAAATGTCTGTATTGCCAAATTCTATATTTACCTGTATTCCCTGAGTTTATATTTACCCAGTAAAAGGGAGAAATGTCACTTGCCTCTTATTCCATTTTCACTTTCACACATACACTTACTTCGAAAGCCCAAACATCTTTTCTAGCAGAGCTTTAAAAGGCTCCTGAACATTATGAATAAATTAGTGTGCACAGTTTCAAAAATTTTACCATAATAACACAGGGTTTGAAGGCAGGTTATACCAAAGGAAATAGCTGTAACTTGGCCTGGGCAAACTGCAACAAGAAAGGAAGGTTCTCATCTTCTCTCTGCCTCCTTCCCGCTTTCCCCATAATTAATGGCTGTTCCATTGGTGCAGCTACCAATGAAAGGTGAGTGTGAATACCACTCGACTCAACACTTGGGGATAAGGCACAGCACGAGGGCAATGCAAGAGCACAGGAACCAGAGCAGTCTCCTGCTCGGTATCCTGTCAGGTGAAACAAGAGTTGCCGTATTTAAAACTAAATCTTTAGTTTTTATTTAAAACTAATCTTTAGGGTTTAGCAAATATTTAGTAAATCTTTAGTTTTTATTTAAAAAATTAAAGATTTAAATACTAAAACTTTATCTTCTCTGTAATGCTGAAGCAAAAAAAGTCAGAGAAAGGAAGACCTCACTGCTAGAGCTTTAGCTGTAGAGGGAAAGGTAACCGATTCTGTGCTGGACTTGGGAAAACTGACAAAGTGGAAAAAGAAAAGGCAGTAATAACAAATGGTTTATAAATGAGAAGCTGACAAATTCTAAGCCCTCTTAACCTACTGCACTTCTCTTGCAACGTAACTTTGAAGGAAATAAAACTATTTTTGGAAGCTGTCAACGAACTGAACACAACTATGATTGATACCGATCCATTCTCATCTCCTTTTATGTATATATGCTTTAAAAATCACAGAATCACAAAATGGTTTGGGTTGGGAGGGACTATAAGATCACCTAGTTCCAACCCTGGGACACACTTCAATGACTAGGGCAGTTCAGTACAATAAAGCCTGTCTCAGATACAAAGATGAGCATCAGCTGCTGCACCCCACTGATGCCTCCCCACTGGCCCGCTCCCAGCGAACCAAACTTGTTTGCAGGGCAAGCAACGTGTGGTTTTGGCCAGCTGCAATGCTTCATTAAAGTTCTGCTGAGAATAAGATGCCTCCATAGCCCTGCAAATAGGTTATCCTCTAATCCTGGGGAGCGTGCAACTTCCCACTTTTCTCATTTCCTCCTGGGTTGCAGGAATCGATTTGCAGCAGCACGAGGGGAGAGCTCAAGTGGGCAGGAAGGGGCCAGGCAGGTTATATTCATAACTGTTAATTTCTAGTAAAGCACAAAATTCTAATATGTGTATTTATTTAAATTTTAGTTGTTAATGCACACATACATGCAAACCTTAAAGATACTCCAGAAAGGAAGACATCCACTCACCCACAAAATTCTGAGGAAGGTAAAAGACTATTCATGATGGTCACTTAATTTCCTCTGAATCACTATAGAATTTCCAATATTAATTCCAGTTTAGCCCCCAAACCCCAAACCTAACAATACACCATATAAAAGACAAGTTAGTGGACCATCACACTAGAATTACTCCTGTAATTAAAATAGAAGAGTTTCTTTGATAACAGAAGTACGGTGGTTTATAACTATCTGGGTACCATAGATCTCTATGAGGGTTTTTTACAGTTCGGTTGCTGTATAAAGCTATTTTGTTTAAATAAATGACCCTGATAAATTATAAAAGAGCTTACTGAAATTTCCTTCTCATCATAATCTAATCACTAACATATTTCTGCCTATATGCACTCTAGAGGTTTTCTTCCAAATAGAAAAATTGTCTAAATCCAGTTTTGTCTCATAATTCCCCTTTTTATTACCACATCTATGAGGCAAACAGGTCACATCCTACAAATACCATAATCTTACTACCAAAAAAATGCATATCCATATTTCTAAATAAATATCCAAGTGTCTTTCAGGTGGGCTAAATTAATCATACTGTTGGATTCAAAGTGCTGGCTCACCTAACGTCACACAAGTACCTTTATAGTAGAAATTGTATAAAATATCATTTATTTTATAACGCAAATCCTGCATCAAATCTTTTCCTTCTACACTGTCTCTCTGAAGCTTCTCATCCTGTTCTTTATAATTGTTACGCTATCTCCCATTTATGCAACCTGCCTCCTATCACTGCCAATCAGTCAGCAATATCCATCTTCCAAAGGCTCCCTCCTGTATGCCTTCATTCATTCGCTCCTTGTCCACAGGATGTCCTCTCTAAGCCAGCATTCAAAGCTGTTGCACTGGTCTTTACACTCTGAATGTCTTATTTGAAAGTAAAAAGTCTTTGGTGCAGAGGCAAGAAGAAGCTAAGTGTGTTAGCACAGTAACATTCCATTCTTTTCACGGATCAGGATGTGAAGACAAGGTAAATATGAGCATTGTTAATAAACAACAATACCCTAAGATTTTACTTCTTTTTATATATATATAACCTAGATATTTTTATGTTTTCCTCAGCAGCCGCTTGTGGTATGATATATTGTATTCAACTCACAGTGCATCTGATACAGAAAAATTAGGCACCGGCCTTGTCTTCTGGAATAACATATGAAGTGCTGTTGACATCAAGCACTTATGAGATTTGCAAGTATTATAATGGATCCCTAAAATACACATTTGCATAGTCAATTAAAAAAGAAGACTATTTAAGGGTATCATTCTTTTCCTATTTGAAGTGCATACACTATGATCAGTTTAATAGATTGAATAAAATATGCCATGTACTATTTTTCAGTTCTATCCATTTTCTGAAGTATAAAATGTAAGTACATAGCACATGTGCTATTTCACAGTGCAGTTAACAATTAGATTTACATATAGAGCAGCAAATTAGCTCATTACTACAGAAAAAGTATTGTGTCATGTTTTCTCACAGGAAAGATTTTAGGTGCACTGCATAACACAGCATTTGAAAACAAACTTTAATTATGGTTTAGCATATGTTTAGTATTAAGAATTTTTCTTCAGATTTGCAAACAAAACCAAGTAACCAAACAGTCCAGAGTAAAATTATGCACAAGGAATTTTAATTATTTAAATTGCTAAACTCCCAAGGGGTCAGAGAGCGAAGTAAAAGCAGGTTCCTGCCTGGCCAAAGTTTGCAAATTGTAAAGACAGAGGCAGGTACTCTGCACCCCTGCCAGTCAGATTCTCATCTCTTCATCCATTCTTCATCTTTATCACTGGATGAAATCTCTTTTCTGTTCTACCAATGCAGTGTAAAGAACCTAAAAATTTAGTGACATTTGACTCATGATTTGCCTTTACATCAGCAAGTGACGTGCCACATGACGACCATTTCTCTCAAAGATGCTAATACATTTGAAAACTCTCTGTCACTTCTGAAGCATGAAATAGCAGTATCAATTCAACTATATCTCATACATACCAGTAACGAGTCTTTTATGACACAAACCACTTCTTCCAGTGAATTCAACTGAATGGAAACCAGCTGGTCTAAGAGATATAGTGTAGCTTTTTCAAGGCTTGGCAAGTGACGAAGCCAGAGGCTGAAGATAGCTGATTCAGGAAGGGAGATCTTCTTCCTGGTTTGGAAAGAAAAATAATGTTTTCCCTGAGAAACTGAAAGGAAGACGAAAATGTGTGTGTGGTTTGGTTTGTTTGGGGTTTTTTTAAAGGCACATGGGGGAAAAGAAGACACAAAGATCAACATGCAGCAAGAGAGAGAGAATCCTGTTTACTGTATATACCGTTCAGTATCAAACAATGGCAAAGAACAACAGGAAAATGCCATAATCTATAAACAAAACCATATCACATTTCTTTAAAACCTAAAAGCTTAGTTATGATGGATCCCACCAAATGGAAATTGAAAGTTGAAGCCTGGAGCTCCCTTCCTCTCTAGAGAAATGTCCTGCCCACAGTCATACTCTTTCAAACCCACACCGCTTCCTGCACACCAGTCAGCTCCCAAAGTGTTGGCAATTGACAGATATGCAGGAAGGTCCCCAATATTTTTACTGTTGGCTAAATCAAAGAATTACCTGTCTTTGCAGAAAAATAAGGAAAAAACCTCACAAAACCCAAAAACGAGGAAGAAGAAGGTTTATTATCTCTTCACCTAAAGCTTTTGGCTATATAGCTCAGCTGAAGTATAGCACTGTAACCACAAGAACAAGAGATATCACAGTACAAAACATCTTGGATTTCATTTGCAGCTATCACAGTAGTTGCAAATAAAATAAATAAATAATTAAAATATATACATAATGACAAATATATGGTCTTAAGTAAAGATTAAAAAAGCTAAAATTATGCTTAGGAGTAGAGGCAAACTAAGGCTAATGGTAAAAAAGAAAAATATCAGCAGGAAGATATTTAACACCTCTTTAGGATCTATTATCAAAATCAGTATTTTAATCATACATTTGTTTAAATAACAGCCTGCAGAAGTTTGGTTTCCATTGAAAAGTTCTATTTTTTCCATTCAAAACTATGTACCAGACTAATTTAAAAGTGTGCCTAGATGAGAAATGTATCAAAGTAGATAAAATCTCGAAACTGTTAAGCAATGCTTAATTTGAAGGTGGTGTTTAATTATCCCTATTTATGCTCATATGCCCATAACAGTAAATTAAGAATGACAAGAGATTATTTAATCTTGCCCCACTCCTTTTCGTTGTTGTTGTTTTTATCACAGCACGCCAGATACTGAGAGGCCAGGAAAAGAAATCCAACAAGCCCACATAGAGGTGTTCCAACTCTGAGATTTAAAAAACATATAGGAAGCAAACTACAGGGATTATCATCCTTCTGTGCCTGAACCTGCAGACGGCTCCACCGGGACAATGCTATTTCCTAGAGCTTCACCCCTGTTCAGCAGGGAAACGCATGTTCAGAACACAAACTCGGGGAACACAGAATTCAGTTGTTAAAGGGAGGGCACAAAAAAAAATAGAACACAAGCACATTCATGGTAAGATCACATGAGCTCCAGCGACAGGCCAGGAGTATATCAGGCGAAACTCATGTGAGCCTGGATTGGCTCTGTAGGAAGCCATATGCTTCTGTAAAGGGCCTTGCAAGAGTCGCTTGGCCAAGAGCCCTAAGAACCGAACTATTTTTGTTCACCATGATAACAAGTAGCACAACATTTAAGCAAAGGGATGTTTATTTCGGTCAGAAGAACCTTCTGTGACCACCTAAATGATTCAGATTCACATTGTGAAGTGGAAAATGTATGTATTCATGGACAGCGCATTAGCCCACTGACATCAAGTGTAGACTGTCCATGCTGAACTTGTGGACTTGCTCTTGAAGTTTTCCAACCTGCCTTACTCTTTGTAGAACATATCCAGTCTGAAGCCACACAGACAACTGAAAGACAGCTCCCTCTTTTTTGGGACACATCTTTCACATCAGATCTTCCTGCTCCTTTTTCACTTGTTTTCCTCCTGTTCTAGTAACATGTGCTCTTGCATTAATTATTTGTTCTTGTTGGAACCCTCAATGGAGCAATATAACAATCTTCACTGGAACATCACAGAAATTATGATATTGGGTACTGAGGAAGCAATTAAAACTTTGATTAAAAAGGAGAGAAATGGAAAACTGAGGTAAAGTGTTCACGAAGGACCTTTTCTAGTATTTACTTTAAAAAATGTTTATATTACCATCACCATCCCTTAGCTAAAAATTGAATAAAGCAACTCTCGACCAAAAGTTGGCTGTATTTTCCCTATGCCTTTTCTTCCCTGGCATAGCCAGCCTTGTAGATGTTCAGCCTCACTCATCTGGTTTTCAACCTTACACTGATTTTATCAACACAGTGTGTTTAGTGGCAGCAAAAAAAGCAAAGCTGGACTTCACAAATTGCTCCTATCAGACTCATCTTGAGAACCAGTTTCACAAAACAGAGAAATATGAAACCACTCAAACATAAGGATCTATCTTGTGCACAGAAAAGTAAAGATGTCTCTCAAAAATGTCAAGTTAGGAATGTCAATACACTTACATGGAAGGTAAATAACATTTCTATAAAAGTTACGTATCTTTAAAAAAATTCCTAAAATCTAGCAAAGACTTTAGCCTCCATTTTACAGAGAAGTCTGGACAAAGTTCCAACTAATATTTAGGGGTTTTATGCCATAATTTGTGTATCAGTAAATTAAAATTCTGTTTTGACCTACCACCTGAGGTCTGCTCTTCAACTGCAAGGGAAATATTTTCCTAGAATGCAGAAGATCTACAGTACATTCAGCATACAAACCCAGAGAAAGGACCTTTAATTGCATCCATAACCTTTATGAAAAGAGCATAAAAATAATACAGACCGCACCACTTACTTTAAAAAGGCCTCATTCACCGCCTCCAGAAACTCTGAACTGAGAACTTCTTTTGATGCACCTCCATGGTAAAGAAGGAGAGTTTCCAGCAGTGGAGTCAGATCAGGCAAAGTAATAAGAGGAAGGCAGAAAAGGGACACTGCATTCACACGACTGGCTGAAACTCTGAGGGAAAAATAAATACAGTTTGTATTTCAGAAAAGTCAAAGCTTTAATTTCTAAACTGATAAAAGAAGGTTAGATTAATAAGAGGAGGTTAAATGTGTGAGATGCATACCAACCTGAAGAAAAAATGCTTATTGGAATGGCTGTTGACATGTCATTTCTGAAGAATCTTAAGGAGAAGACAGGTAAAAATTTGGTATTTTAGTGCTCAAGGCAAACCGTGTGAGGAATGTCAACCCAATTCTGGAGTGCAGGTAGCTGAATTGAGTTTTTGTCGTCCCCAAGATCAGTGGAGCACATGTAAGAAAGACTACATGGATTCACATTTCCTTTGTAGATTTGCTAGACCTTCACAAGGAACCACCAAGATGCTTCTAAGGTCTCCTGTTGCCTTCTTGACAACTCTCCCCTCAAGAGAGGTAACTCCTAAGAACCAAACACTACGAAACCTGCTGTCTTCAAGTGCTCAACCAAAAATCTTTTGTCTTGCAGATCTACAGTGAAAGGAATATGGAACACTTTTGAACCTCAGTACGTGAACTGCTCACTTGACCTCCTCCCTAAAACTGCATGCTTTTAAATTATTACAATGCAACGATTGGAACATAAACAAAAAGGAAAATGGGACACAAAATAAGAGAAAATATTTGCAAAGGGAAATCTCAAGTTTCCCAGAGTATAGACAGTTTCTAGTACACGAAACAGCAAATTTTTCTAGATGCCGTTTCGACAGGAAGACATTTATATAAGACCAAGAGCTCTGAAATACTGAAGTCTAGCAATCTAAAAAGCACTGGATTGTTTGTAAAAATGCTTCCCTGAGTTCCTGCAAGCTTCTTCTGATTGCATTGTTGACTAAAAGGGATTTATTCTTTGCAAGAATTCAAAACTTTTCTTTGGGAAGCCACCAGGATACATACTACAGACTGCTCTGAGTAAGAAGTAACACTTTTGCCCTGTGTGTATTAAAGTTACTCTCAAATCACTAATGGTCACTGGCATATGCTGCAACAGAACCACTATGATTTGTGGACATGGGGTACCACTGTAGTTTCCACATTTGACACATTTTCAAAGACCCAATATTTTCAGTAAGTACCTAACCAAGTACGTGTTTAAGGATTCTCATACTGAAATACTTTGACATACAGTTTTACAGCGAGGTTTTTTGTAGTACCATTGTACTTAGAGTGCAGTAAAGTTCATACACCTCAGACTCTTTAAATCAGTTCTCTGTACAAAATTATGCTTCTAATTCTGTACCCAGAACTTTAACAGTTTACTTGATTCTACTTCTAAGTTCAGAAGAAAAACCCTGCAAAAGCAACTTTCTTCTTCTTCTACATAATCTTCAAAATTTGTTCTTGGAGAATACTGCACAGTGCATTCCACTGCATGCAATGAATTTGCACAGACACTGTCATGTGTGCTGCTGTAAGCGTCGCTTAACAGAGAAATGAGACAGCGTACACCTCTTGACTGCAAACTACACTTGTCTCTGCAACTTGAATAAACAGCTGTATCATAATTTCTACACTCAAAAAAATCCACCTAAGTTCAAATTTTTTCTTTTCTCCTGGTAGAAATCAAGTATTTCTCTCCCCAACCATCTCACCAGCTTTTCAGGTAAGTCTGCTTCCCTCTGCTTTGTGAAATGTAAGTGTTTTGGTTTCTGTACTGAACAATGCTCCTCATTAATTGTGTCCATGATTTTGGTATTAAAGTTAGCTCTAAATGAATTCAGCTTGTTTACACTCCCTTACGCAAACACCCAGGTGCAAGGAAGGATGAAAAATAGCCAAGCTATTGGCTCCTGATACAGTGAAGATATTTCAATCGGCCTCCTCTTGCCTGTACCTGTACCGGCGATGCGGTGTGAAATAGGTCATAAATCTCATACCATCATATCAGCAGTTTGTACTCTGAAGACCAACAGAATGTGCATTCAAAAGAGAAGATATAATTTGTGTAAATAGCCTATATTAAAAATAGCTACCCTTATTTTTACTTTTGTTTTTTAGCTGGAAAACACTTAATTTGCATGTAGTCAGAAGTCTACTGACATATTCAATGATGATAATTTTTTAAGTATTCCCAAAAGACTATGATCTTCACTTCAAGGTCACTGTAAAGGCACGGTCAAGCAAAAACTAGTGACAACAGTAGCACCAGGCAAATGTATTTCCTTTTTTATGGTCACGTATTTTGGCTTAATTCATTGTATTCATGCAGCATGAAGGAGGTGATTATTCTCAATGACTACAGCTAGACATGTAGAAACAGCCCACACAATGCTGTAAGGTGATTATTAGCATCTCCTGATAATCTGGATTGGAGATCTGGCCAAAGCACATTGTAATTTCCTTCCCACCCACTTTCTCAGACTTCCACCCTCAGAAAACCAGGCCAAGGAGGCAGTCTAATGGTGGAAATGCTATTTTCGTGGCTGCATTTAAAATAGTTGCATATGAAACACACAGTATTGCCACATTACTGTTTGGTGCCAGATCTAGGAACAAATGGAAGGAAAATGAGAGGTTCATTAAATAAACAGGGACAAACTTTATCATTAATAATGAGTGCAAAGCAACTACTATTCTGTCACATTAAACAATCACTCTCACAAACAGGGAAAAATTCCTTCAGTTTTTTTTTTTCTTACAATAACCGCCAGTCAACTTTGGTTGTAAGGAAGTATATAGCAGCCAACATTATGATGATGAATTTCATGAGCTTCAACAAGGCTGAGTATAAGGTCCTGCACGTGGGTCAGGCCAATCCCCAATATCAATGTAGACTCGGGGGGTGAAAGAATTGGGATTACCCCTGTGGAGAAGGAACTGGGGAAACTAATGGGTAAAAAATTGGACATGACCCAACAATGTGCACCTGCTGCCCAGAAAGCCAGCCATATTTTGGGCTGCATTTAAAGAAACACAGCCATCATGTTGGCCCTGGTGAGACCCCACCTGGAGTACTGTATTCAGCGCTGAGGTCCCCAGTACAAAACAGACATGGAGCTGTTGGAGCAAGTCCAAAGGAGGGCCACAAAGATGATCAGAGGGCAGGAGCACTGCCGTTATGAAGACAGGCTGAGAGGATTGTTCAGCCTGGAGAAGTCTCCAGGGGAACCTGGTTGTGGCTTTCCAGTACCTAAAGCTGGAGTTGGGTTGTTTACAAGGGGAGGTAGTGAAAGGACAAAGGGCACTGGCTTAAAGCTGAAGAAGGGTAGATTTAGAACAGATATAAAGAATTCTTCCCTGTGAGGCCCTGGCACAGGCTGCCCAGAGAAGCTGTGGCTACCCATTCCTTGGCAGTGTTCAAAGCCAGGTTGGAGGGGCTTTGGGCAATCCGATGGAATGAAAGATGTCAAAGCCTGCAGCAGGGCAGGTGGACTAGACGATCTTTGAAGGTCCCTTCCAACCCAAACCAGTCTATTACTCTCAGGTTAAATAACTATTATGTGAAGCACACTTAATAAGCTTGCCCACACCTGAAATTATCTACATATATATCCAAAATGTTCCAAATGAAGTCTAAGTTGCCCAAGACTGTAAGAAAGTTCTCACCAAACTGTAATAATCCAAACCAAAACATATCAAATTGATGTTTAGATAACACCTACCTCCCCTGAATGTTAAGTCCACTGAATTGATCTTCTCTAAGTTCTGTTACTAATGAAAAGACTACCTGTAAAATAGAACAAAAATTAAATTAAAATAATAAAATAAATACTGCAAATAAGCAGATGTTAGTGGCATGGATCTCTGTGTGACTGACACACTACAGAAGTTAATGACCTTCCCTGTTCACTCAGTTTGATATTTTTAACTTGTTAATTATTGGTGACAAATTAAAGCTGTCCAGATCACTGAATGCTGCAAAATGTTTCTGAACATACATTATATACCTTCCACTTTTGAAACTGCAGAAGCTATTTAGTTTAGCTCTATTTCCCCACGAGTTGAGGTAAAATTTTCAGAAAAGAACTAATAATATTTTTATATGCTTTATTCAATGTACATCAACATATTATAAAGTATATTCCCATTATTTTTATATATTAAATGTAAAATATACTTTTCCTAAGATTTAGGGCTCATCTATAATTTTAATGCAGTGCATAAAGTAAGAAAAAACCATTCCAAAAATTACATTCTAGTACACAAACCAGTAATTTAAAAATAATTTAAACTTCATGACTAAAAAAAAATTGATGATAGGGCAGACATTTTTTGTATAACAGAGCATGAAGAGGAATTTTGGTTTTATGAATGTCTATTACAGTATAATCTAATAAAAAAATTCTCGTTTCTCCGGAGATCTCCCACTTCATTTTTTCCCTTAAAAGGCTGTAAAAGTAACTGAGGTAAGAAAAGATAAACAAAGTTCAGTTCATGTTCCTTGTAACAATGACAGTTCTATATGTGTGCTTATAAACTGGTGATTTATTATTAACAAAATCTAAATTGCACAAAATACTTACATTTTTAACTAAGTGACTATAATAATCTGCTGATGTGTAGCCAAGAGCCGATATGAATGTACTGGTTTTGGCTTCATTACTTTCCCACTTAGAAGAAGAAAGGAGATGGCACAGCAAACTCTGTAAGAAAACAGCAGAAGGGCAATTGAAAAAAAGTATTGGGCTGCAACATGCTGCGTAAAAAGAACTGGCTGCTATCAAAAAATATCTGGGCTAGGACCTTTTGATCCATTGTGGCCATTTTACATCAACACAGATAAGCAGGTAGGCCCCATCAAGTAAGAGGAAAATGCTGCAGCTGCTTCAATCAAACGTGGGTTCACACACACACCACATGGTTTCAGTAGTCGTGCAACAGCAACAGGAGCGTCAAAGCCTGAGAGACCTTTGGTAGGTCTCAGTTCTCTGAGCCATTTCAGTCTGGTATCATCTGGACAGCAGCTGTCACGCTACACAGCAAAATCCTCGTGCGGGGTCTTGATCAGTACCGTGATCAACAAGAGAAAGCATGAAGTTAACATTTACTTCTCCGTATCACATCTTCAAGAGGCCCTGGTATTTTTGACGGGATCCAGGTTCTGGCCTCATAACTTAATTTTCTTAATTTCCATATTATCTTGAAAGGATAACAGTAAAATTTTAGCTCGACATTTGCTTACACACTGATGTCACTACAGAAGGCTTTGAGTCACATTTAATAAAACCTGCTTAATACATAAAATGAAAACAACCCCTTGATGCCAGCTTCAGAGTAAAGTCAGATGAACACATCTGATGCACGAGCTCTGCAGGCGCGTACCGAGGACTCTGAACAAGCACTCTGGTTGCACGCTCTCCCGGTTCCTCAGCTACAAGAGCACTGCTCTCTTTTGGACAGATCTTACACCCCAGCACCTTCCCAACTGAACTCATGTACGGACAATGTTGCGCGAGCATCTTGCTGTCACGACTGAGCAGAGGTAGTTGTACACTGTTTGTGAAGTGACCTGCTCTGACTTGTCAGGGTTTTTTTCCCTCCCGTCCTCTATGTCCTCTATTGCTGCATGGTGACATAACAGCTTCGTTCCCTTTCCAGAGGTTCATTGTAGGGCTGTAAATGTCATTGATATTTAAAGTATCAACTAAATTACAATTTGAATGGCAATAAGTATAAACCCCTTTGTAACAGAGGGTCAGGATTAGCAAGCCCTGAAAAAGACCTTCATTTTAAAACTATGTAGTTAAAAGAAAAGTTCAGATGAAAGCTCTGTGACTTCCATGGACTTAGGGCATTTCACTCTAACAAACTCTTTCACAAAGAGGGATCAGCTGAAAGATTCAAGACTAGAAGAAATAAAAATCGGTTAGCTCATTTTCTGCTTTCAGAAATCCAAACCAAATGTTAATGCATGCTGAACATCCCTAACCAACTGCTTCAAAAGTCCTGGAGTTACACATATTCCCTGATCGATTAACGTGAGAGAGAAGATTCAATGAAGCAGAAGCACACCAGAGGTCTAAGAAAATTCCTTACTATCAAAATAAGTAACAAGCATTTGGGACACATTGTTTATTCTATATTGGGTTA